>JAMWET010006083.1:0-15425 GCA_024036415.1 Prochilodus magdalenae
GCTCTCACTAACTTACTGCACTCACTAAACTCACTGTACTCGTTACACTCACCGCTCTCACTAACTTACTGCACTCACTAAACTCACTGTACTCGTTACACTCACCGCTCTCACTAACTTACTGCACTCACTAAACTCACTGTACACATTACACTCACCGCTCTCACTAACTTACTGCACTCACTAAACTCACTGTACTCGTTACACTCACCGCTCTCACTAACTTACTGCACTCACTAAACTCACTGTACTCGTTACACTCACCGCTCTCACTAACTTACTGCACTCACTAAACTCACTGTACTCGTTACACTCACCGCTCTCACTAACTTACTGCACTCACTAAACTCACTGTACTCGTTACACTCACCGCTCTCACTAACTTACTGCACTCACTAAACTCACTGTACACATTACACTCACCGCTCTCACTAACTTACTGCACTCACTAAACTCACTGTACTCATTACACTCACCGCTCTCACTAACTTACTGCACTCACTAAACTCACTGTACTGTACTCGCTCTCACTAACTTACTGCACTCACACTCACCACATTACACTCTCACTAACTTTACTGCACTCACTAAACTCACTGTACTCGTTACACTCACCGCTAGTCACTAACTAACTTACTGCACTCACTAAACTCACTGTAACTTGTTACACTCGCTCTCACTACACTTACTCACTCGCTCTAAACTCACTGTACTCGTTACACTCACTGCTATTAACTTACTGCACATCACTAAAACTCACTGTACTCGTTACACTCACGCTCTCACTAACTTAACGCTCTCACTTCACTCACTGTACTCGTTACACTCACCGCATCTCACTACTTAACTCACTAAACTCACTGTAGTTTACACTCACCGCTCTCACTAACTTACTGCACTCACTAAACTCACTGTACTCATTACACTCACCGCTCTCACTAACTTACTGCACTCACTAACACTCACACTGTACTCGTTACACTCACCACTCTCACTCAACTTACTGCACCCTCACTAAAAACAGGTCACTGTACTCTTTACACTCACCGCTCTCACTAACTTACACACACAACTAAAGACTGCTAACAGAACAGCGACCACACCACTAAAGACTGCTACCACTAAAGACTGCTACCAGAACACGACTACACCACTAAAGACTGCTACCAGAGAACACGACCACACCACTAAAGACTGCCTACTAAAGGAGAACACGACTACACCACTAAAGACTGCTACCAGAACACGACTACACGCTAAAGACTGCTACCAGACTACACGACTACACACTAAAGACTGCTACCAGAGCACACGACTACACCACTAAAGACTGTTACCGGAACACGACTACACCACTAAAGACTGCTACCAGAACACGACTACACCGCTAAAGACTGCTACCAGAACACGACTACACCACTAAAGACTGCTACCAGAACACGACTACACCACTAAAGACTGTTACCAGAACACGACTACACCACTAAAGACTGCTACCAGAACACGACTACACCACTAAAGACTGCTACCAGAACACGACTACACCGCTAAAGACTGCTACCAGAACACGACTACACCACTAAAGACTGCTACCAGAACACGACTACACCGCTGTTTAGCTGTTACCTGAACATTACTCTCCTATTCTCCCACCTGCACTGTACACTTTATATATCTACACAGTCGGTCTGACGTTGGATTGGTGGAAGTCAAACTATTCAGTTCAACTTCATGGTGATTATACCAATACAGGGCTGTACAGTGTACCAATAGAGGAAATTCAGGACCACCCTTACCCGCACAATAGTGGTCCACCAACAAAGACCACTCCAAAAGCAAGACATGTTATAGCCTGTGAGGTAGCAAGGGACCCCAGCTAACTTCTACACAAACAAAGGCCTGTCACAGTGCTAATGCTAATGTTCATGAGCCCACCATCTTCTTTATTCTTTATTAATCATCTCTCAGAAACTTCAACCCCTGATTCACTCACTCCTCAAGATCACTGGAGCTCAGAGAAAGAGCAGCTCAGTCTTCAGGGTCACCTCAGCCTTACCTGAGATCAGTAGAACTGGTTTCCTCTCTGAAGCGAATTGGATTCTTCATTGAGTAGTCACTCTTCATGGACACACAGCTGGGTTCAGGTGGGTCCGATCTCCTACCCTGAACCAGTCTAGAACACAGCCAACGTCAGACATGATCTACAGACGTTCCTGCATGTTGGTGTTGCTGAGAACATTTAGTCTGTATATCAGATCACATGACTTTCACCTGTCAGCTTTCTGTAAGTCCTGTTCCTCAGAGGAGCTGATTTTGGAGGTCATGGTTCCTCTGTCAGATTAGACCTAATCCTGTAAACACACACACAGAAGTAGGGAAGTCTACACATGAGGTTCACAGTGATGTTCTGCTCTCTGTGTCTGAAATGTTTTTAATCATCCAGTCAGAAAGTAAATTTTATTAGTTGATCTTCAGTAAATACCTCTGTGCTCCTCTGTCTCTCTGGGTATGATCAGAACAGAACAGGCGCTGATAAAGGCTTCACACTCTGTAGTAGAGAATATCTCTACAGCTCACCAGGAAAACCTCTCGTTCTGATTCCTGAGTCCTGAACAACATGTAGATGAAGTGTGAGATCAGTAAGACACACCCTGACTCTTCTTCTATATACGACCTTTAAACCCAACACGCCCTCACCATGAAACCACAATCTCTTCTTTTACTTCACAAGGCCTCGTGGATAAAGTCATAAAGATATGAAAGTCTGGACTCTTTAACTTTTTTATAGGAACGTTAAGAGCAGTTTCAGTCATTCCTCCAAATGTATTCCGTATCTCCATTTCACTCAGTGCAGTTAAATAGCTGAACACACACAGTACGTGTGCATATGGAGTGTATCGGGCTCCCTAAAGAATGTGTGTTAAAACAGGGAACAATCTGGAATACTCAGAGTAAAGACCCTTACACTGCTGAACTCGTGATCTCTACGAGTTTACACCACTCACATTAAATACTACATGTCGTACCTCCAGGTGCAGGCCGAGGTGTGTATGAGAGTGACAGGACCCGGACTACAGTCAGACTCAGGTCCATGAATTTAAGGTCTTAATACTCGACTCAACAAACACAAAAGCGTCCATGACAAGGCTCCAACCTGCAAAGCTGATCTGGCAACAGCATTCAGAGAAAGTTGGAGCCAGATTGAAGAACAGTACTGTTTGTCACTCATTAAGTCCATGCCTCAGCGACTGCAAGCTGTTATAAAAGCCAGAGGTGGTGCAACAAAATACTAGTGATGTGTTGTGTTCTTTTGTTCTTTTGTTTGTTTGTTTTTCATGATTCCATAATTTTCTCATCAGAATTGAGTGATTCCAAAATTTTTTCCCTCTGCTTGGTTACTGACTACCACAATTTTATTTCTTGATTTCTTATAGTGTTTCTTAAAGCCAGAAAGTTGCCATTTGAAATGATGTTAGTTTTGTGTCATGTCTGTGATCTGCTTATTTTCTACAACATTAAACAACTGAATGAACATCCTCCGAGGCTGGTGATTCCATCATTTTTGCCAGGGGTTGTAGAAACAGGAAGCAGCAGAGCTCCCGTTGACTTCTAGCAAGGACATCTACAGAACGCCTCCTCAGGTTTGAGAGCACATGTGCTGCCAGAATTGTTACAGTCTTCTACCAAAGATGACTGTCCTGGAAGTTTTTGGACCTCGTTGACAGAGTTTAGAAACTGGCTGTCCTGTGCTGCTCAAGGTCTATCAGAGTGTGGGAGTTCAGACAGCGGACAACGGGCTTATCAAGGCAGCGGGCTGTGGAGACACACAGAGCCCCGAATGTGAGTACAGCTGATAGAAATGAACAAAATCACCAATGGTTTCGTGTGGGAGCGAAACCCAAACAACGTGCTCCATACAGCTCTGTAGTGCCGTCCTCCACTCCTGCTAGCAGAGCCCATCCCGCAAAAGCTAATGCTAATGCACCTGCTCTGAGACCACAGCAAAATGCAAGAGCAGAAAATCAGTCCCATGTAGTGCATCTGCAGAACAGCTTTGAACCACTGAAGGACCTCAGTGAGCTGCAGAATAAAAGAACCAGAAGAGTTAGCCATTTAAAGAACCCCACCTGGTGACTTCACATGATTTGAGCATCTATGTGCAGTTTTGAAAGGGGCACCAAGAACACTTCTAGTAATCGTCTACAGGCCTCCAAAATACAATGCTGATTTTACTGACGAATTTCCAGATATGCTGTCTTCGATCTCGACAGAGTTCGAGCATTTTGTCATTGCTGGTGATTTAAACATACACATTGAATCCCAAGGACAATTTAGTGAAAGACATCTGTGATGTGCTTGAATCCTTTGGACTTCATCAGCACGTAACTGGTAGCACACACACTCATGGTCACACTCTGGATGTGGTTATCTCAAAGGGTCTCGACATATCAGCCACGGTTAAAGATGTTACTCTGTCAGACCGTTATTGTGTTTTCTTTGAAATGTGTACCCCACTGAACATGAAGACCAGAGAAGTCAGCATTAAGAAAAAGAGAAGATTTATAAATGACTCCACAGCTTCACTTCTCATCAGCAGAGTGGGCTCTGTTCCAGTTAACCCATCTGATTCTGTTGATGCTCTGCTAAATAGCTTCAACTCAAAAGTGGTTAATGTTATGGATGAGATTGCACCGGTTAAAGTTAAAACTCTGTCACAGAGAGAGAAAACTCCCTGGAGGAACACTACAGCAGTTCAGCTCCAAAAGAAAGAATGTAGGAGGGCCGAGCGCAGATGGCGTAAAACTAAGCTCCACATTCATAAAGAAATCTTTAAAGAGCGGCTACGTCAATATAATACAACTATGTGCAAAGCGAGACAATCCTTCTTCTCCTCCATTATCAACAATAACATTAACAACAGCAGAGTACTCTTCACTGTCGTCGATAAGCTAACAAAGTCACCTACTAACGTGGCCCCTGAATTAGCTTCAACTGAGAGATGTAATGAGTTTGTGAGCTTTTTTAACACTAAAATTAAAAATACTACATATATAACTATAGTACATCTCTATCTACCAGTGAGCCTGTGTCCTCTCCATCACCACATAAAGATACCATGGCTAACATGTGTCAGTTCAGTCCTATTAATGAGGAAATGTTAATCGATACAGTGAGTCATCTCAAATCATCCACCTGCAGTCTCCACACATTACCAACAAAGTTTTTCAACAGTGTCTTTTGCTCAATATCAGCAGACGTACTTCAGATAGTAAATACCTCTCTGATGTCAGGAGTTTTCCCAAACACACTAAAAACTGCAGTTGTGAAGCCTCTCTTGAAAAAGAAAATTTTAAATACGACCTTTTTAAATAACTACAGGCCAATTTCAAATCTACCTTTCATTGGAAAAATCATAGAGAAAATTTTGTTCAAACAACTTACAGGCTTTCTGTCCATAAACAACTGCCTCAACGAATTTCAGTCAGGATTCCGACCAAATCATTCCACTGAGACGGCTCTAATCAAAGTTATCAATGACATTCGCTTAAATACAGATTCTGGAAGACTGACTGTTCTACTACTGTTAGATCTCAGTGCTGCATGTGACACTACTGAGTTCTAGATAGACTGGAGAACCGGGCTGGACTCTCAGGAACCGTCCTGGTTCAGTTAATACCTGCTCAGTAGGAATTATTTTGTTAAAATAGTAAATAATGTATCTGATACTGTGTGGGTGACCTGTGGTGTCCCCCAGGGCTCAATTCTTGGGCCACTCTTATTTAATTTATATATGCTTCCTCTGTGTGAAATCCTACAGGACTATGGGGTGTCTTACCACAGCTATGCAGATAACACTAAAATCTATTTGGCCCTCAGTCCGAATAATTATTTTAATATAATAATTTATTTTTACATAATAATTTATTTTTCTTCTATTTTGTTTTTATTTCTATTTTCTCCTGTTTATGTAAAGCACTTTCAATTGTCTTTGTGTATGAAAGGTGCTATACAAATTAACATGCCTTGCCTTATTACTCATCATTACTGATTACTACTGATCATTAATAACTATTACTCATCATTACTGACTATTACTGATCATTACTGACTATTACTGATCATTACTGACTATTACTGATCATTGTTGACTATAACTGATTATTACTGATCATTACTGAATATAACTATTACTGACTATTAATGATCATTACTGATTACTATTGATCATTACTGACTATTACTGAATATAACTGATTATTACTGTCTATTGCTAATCATTACTGACTATTACTTATCATTACTATTACTGATCATTACTGACTATTACTTATCATTACTATTACTGATCATTACTGACTATTACTTATCATTACTGACTATTACTTATCATTACTATTACTGATCATTACTGACTATTACTTATCATTACTATTACTGATCATTACTGACTATTACTTATCATTACTGACTATTACTTATCATTACTATTACTTATCATTACTGACTATTACTTATCATTACTATTACTTATCATTACTGACTATTACTTATCATTACTATTACTGATCATTACTGACTATTACTTATCATTACTATTACTTATCATTACTGACTATTACTTATCATTACTATTACTGATCATTACTGACTATTACTTATCATTACTATTACTGATCATTACTGACTATTATTGATCATTACTATTACTGATCATTACTGACTATTACTTATCATTACTATTACTGATCATTACTGACTATTACTTATCATTACTATTACTGATCATTACTGACTATTACTTATCATTACTATTACTGATCATTACTGACTATTACTTATCATTACTATTACTTATCATTACTGACTATTACTTATCATTACTATTACTGATCATTACTATTACTGATAATTACTGACTATTACTTATCATTACTATTACTGATCATTACTGACTATTACTTATCATTACTATTACTTATCATTACTGACTATTACTTATCATTACTGACTATTACTTATCATTACTATTACTGATCATTACTGACTATTACTTATCATTACTATTACTGATCATTACTGACTATTACTTATCATTACTATTACTGATCATTACTGACTATTACTTATCATTACTATTACTGATCATTACTGACTATTACTTATCATTACTGACTATTACTTATCATTACTATTACTGATCATTACTGACTATTACTTATCATTACTATTACTGATCATTACTGACTATTAGTGATCATTACTGACTATTACTTATCATTACTATTACTGATCATTACTATTACTGATCATTACTGACTATTACTTATCATTACTATTACTGATCATTACTGACTATTACTTATCATTACTATTACTTATCATTACTGACTATTACTTATCATTACTATTACTGATCATTACTGACTATTACTTATCATTACTATTACTTATCATTACTGACTATTACTTATCATTACTGACTATTACTTATCATTACTATTACTGATCATTACTGACTATTACTTATCATTACTATTACTGATCATTACTGACTATTACTTATCATTACTATTACTGATCATTACTGACTATTACTTATCATTACTATTACTTATCATTACTGACTATTACTTATCATTACTGACTATTACTTATCATTACTATTACTGATCATTACTGACTATTACTTATCATTACTATTACTTATCATTACTGACTATTACAGATAATTACTGACTATTGCTGATCATTACTGATTATTACTAATCATTACAGACTATTTATTACTAATCATTAGGCAGCCCGGCCTAACGCTATGCTTGTGGAACACAGCTGCTCCCCTGATGTAGAGTTCATGGTGGTCAGATGCAGACCCTACTACCTCCCGCGGGAATTCACAGCGGTTATCGTGGTGGCTGTCTACATACCCCCACAAAGCTAGCGCTATTAGCAAGCAGCAATCTCGCCATCCAGACGCTGCACTCATCATCGCGGGGGACTTCAATCAAACAGATCTCAGAACAGTACTTTCCAAGTTTCACCAGCACGTCTCAGCACGAGGGGGAAACACGCTGGATCACGTCTATACGAACATCCAGGAGGCTTTCAGCACCACACCCCTGCCTCCGTTCGGTAAGAGTGACCACATCTCTCTGCTGATGAAGCCCACATACCGGCAGCTGCTGAAACGGGTCAGAGCCACAGTGAGAACAGTGCGTGTGTGGCCTGAAGGGGCGGAGTCAGTGCTACAGGACTGCTTTCAGTGTACTGACTGGGAGGTGTTCAGATCTGCAGCCACCACAGACTCTCTGGTAGACATAAACGAATACCCAACATCAGTCACTGGATTCATCAGGAAGTGTGTGGATGATGTGACACAAACAAAGCAAATCCGCACACTTCCAAACCAGAAACCGTGGATGAACAGTGATGTCCGCAGTCTGCTCAAGGCACGTGATGCAGCCTTTAAGTCTGGCAACAGTGAGGAGCTCAAAGCTGCCAGACACAACCTGAAGGCTGGCATCAGGGCTGCGAAGCACCAGTACAGCTCACAGATAGCAGCTCACTTTAACACCAACTCAGACCCCAGGCGCATGTGCCAAGGGATTCAAGTGATCACTGACTACAAGAGCACAGTCAGCACCCCAGTGACCACAGACCACAGACCACAGACGCCGCCCTACCAGCTGAACTGAACAACTTCTACGCCCGCTTTGAGACCCCTGCCCAGGCCCAGTCCTGCAACACTGCCCTGCTCCCCACCACAGAGGAGGAGACACCACTCATACTGGCTGCAGATGAGGTGAGGAGAGCACTGATGAGGGTTTCAACCCGAAAAGCCGCGGGCCCAGATGGGATCCCAGGGCGGGTACTGAAAGCTTGTGTCAGCCAGCTGGGCTCCACCTTCACAGACATCTTCAACCTTTCCCTGGCACAGTCTACTGTTCCTGTCTGCTTTAAAACCACAACCATCATCCCAATCCCAACTCCATCATCTCAAATCCATCATCACAATCCCAACTCCATCATCCCAACTCCATCATCCCAATCCCAACTCCATCATCCCAAATCCATCATCACAATCCCAACTCCATCATCCCAACTCCATCATCCCAATCCCAACTCCATCATCCCAAATCCATCATCACAATCCCAACTCCATCATCCCAACTCCATCATCCCAATCCCAACTCCATCATTCCAAATCCATCATCCCAATCCCAACTCCATCATCCCAATCCCAACTCCATCATCCCAATCCCAAATCCATCATCCCAATCCCAAATCCATCATCCCAATCCCAACTCCATCATCCCAATCCCAAATCCATCATCCCAATCCCAACTCCATCATCCCAATCCCAAATCCATCATCCCAATCCCAACTCCATCATCCCAATCCCAACTCCATCATCCCAAATCCATCATCCCAATCCCAAAGAAACCCACAATCACAAGCATGAAGGACTACCATCCCATCGCTCTCACACCCATAGTGATGAAGTGCTCAGAGAGACTAACCCTGTCTCATATAAAGAGGAGCTTTCCCAGCACCCTGGACCCACATCAGTTCGCCTACCGAGCCAACAGATCTACTGATGATGCGGTCTCCCTGGCAATCCACACCGCACTCCACCACCTGGACAGCACCAACTCATATGTGAGAATGGTGTTTATCGACTTCAGCTCCGCCCTCAACACGATCATCCCTTCCAGACTCATCCACAAGCTCAGCACACTGGGAATAACTAACACACTGGGCAGATGGATAATGGACTTCCTCACCTGCAGACCACAGTGTGTTAGGATGGGTGAACACACCTCACCCTCCCTCACACTCAGCACAGGCTGTCCCCAAGGCATTGTTCTCTCCCTGCTGCTGTACACTCTGTACACCCACGACTGCACTACAACCCACAGCTCCAACACCATCATCAAGTTTGCCGATGACACAACAATAATCGGCAACATCACCAATGATGATGAGCGCCCATACAGAGAGGAGGTCCAGCTCCTCACAGAGTGGTGTGCCGCCAACAACCTCTCCCTTAATGTCAGCAAAACCAAACAGCTGATCACTGACTTCAGGAAGGGGGGAAGAACGCACACACCACTGAACATTGGAGACACGGTGGTGGAAAGAGTGAGCAGCTTCAAGTTCCTCGGTGTCCACTTAGCCGAGGATCTTACTTGGACAACCAACACTTCACACCTTGTCAGAAAGGCCAACGCCTCCACTTCCTACGAAGGCTGAGGAGAGTCAACCTGCCACAGCAGCTCCTCTGCAACTTCTACAGATCCACCGTGGAGAGCATCCTGACAAGCTGCATCACTGTGTGGTATGGTAGTGCCACCTCTGCTGAGCGCAAGGCCCTGCAGAGGGTGATAAAGACCTCACAGCACATCACCGCATCTACCCTCCCACCCATACAGGACATTTATGACAAGAGACGTCTGAGGAGAGCAGTCCACATATCCTCAGACCCCACACACCCCAGCCATCCCGTCTTCCAACCTCCGCCCTCCGGAAAGAGGTACCGGAACATCCGAGCCAGAACCACCAGGTTCAGGAACAGTTTCTACCCTAGAGCTGTACTGTCCTGTACACATACTGTACTGTACTGAACACATACTGTACTGTACTGTCCTGTCCTGTACACATACTGTACTGTACTGAACACATACTGTACTGTACTGTCCTGTACACATACTGCACTGAACACATACTGTACTGTACTGTCCTGTACACATACTGTACTGTCCTGTACACATACTGTACTGTACTGAACACATACTGTACTGTACTGTCCTGTACACATACTGTACTGAACACATACTGTACTGTACTGTCCTGTACACATACTGTACTGTACTGTACTGTCCTGTACACATACTGTACTTTACTAAACACATACTGTACTGTCCTGTACACATACTGTACTGTACTGAACACATACTGTACTGTACTGTACACATACGGTACTGTGCTGTCCTGTACACATACTGTACTGTACTGAACACATACTGTACTGTACTGTACACATACGGTACTGTGATGTCCTGTACACATACTGTACTGTACTGCCCTGTACACATACTGTACTGTACTGTACACATACTGTACTGTACTGTCCTGTACACATACTGTACTGTCCTGTACACATACTGTACTGTACTGTCCTGTACACATACTGTACTGTCCTGTACACATACTGTACTGTACTTTCCTGTACACATACTGTACTGTCCTGAACACATACTGTACTCTACTGTCCTGTACACATACTGTACTGCCCTGTACACATACTGTACTGTACTGAACACATACTGTACTGTCCTGTACACATACTGTACTGTCCTGAACACATACTGTACTGTACTGTCCTGTACACATACTGTACTGTACTGAACACATACTGTACTGCCCTGTACACATACTGTACTGTACTGAACACATACTGTACTGTCCTGTACACATACTGTACTGTACTGTCCTGTACACATACTGTACTGTCCTGAACACATACTGTACTGTACTGTCCTGTACACATACTGTCCTGTCCTGAACACATACTGTACTGTACTGTCCTGTACACATACTGTACTGTACTGAACACATACTGTACTGCCCTGTACACATACTGTACTGTACTGAACACATACTGTACTGTCCTGTACACATACTGTACTGTACTGTCCTGTACACATACTGTCCTGTCCTGAACACATACTGTACTGTACTGTCCTGTACACATACTGTACTGTACTGAACACATACTGTACTGCCCTGTACACATACTGTACTGTCCTGTACACATACTGTACTGTCCTGTACACATACTGTACTGTACTGCCCTGTACACATACTGTACTGTACTGTCCTGTACACATACTGTACTGTACTGTACACATACGGTACTGTGCTGTCCTGTACACATACTGTACTGTATTGAACACATACTGTACTGTACTGCCCTGTACACATACTGTACTGTACTGAACACATACTGTACTGTACTGTCCTGTACTCATACTGTACTGTACTGTACACATACGGTACTGTGCTGTCCTGTACACATACTGTACTGTATTGAACACATACTGTACTGTACTGCCCTGTACACATACTGTACTATACTGTACACATACTGTACTGTACTGTCCTCTACTCATACTGTACTGTACTGTACACATACTGTACTGTACTGTCCTGTACACATACTGTACTGTCCTGTCCTGTACACATACTGTACTGTACTGAACACATACTGTACGGTCCTGTACACATACTGTACTGTACTGTCCTGTACTCATACTGTACTGTACTGTACACATACTGTACTGTACTGTCCTGTACTCATACTGTACTGTACTGTCCTGTACTCATACTGTACTGTACTGTACACATACTGTACTGTACTGTCCTGAACACATACTGTACTGTACTGTCCTGTACACATACTGTACTGTACTGAACACATACTGTACTGTCCTGTACACATACGATACTGTGCTGTCCTGTACACATACTGTACTCTACTGTACACATACTGTACTGTACTGTCCTGTACACATACTGTACTGTACTGAACACATACTGTACTGTACTGTACACATACGGTACTGTGCTGTCCTGTACACATACTGTACTCTACTGTACACATACTGTACTGTACACATACTGTACTGTACTGTACACATACTGTACTGTACTGTCCTGTACACATACTGTACTGTACACATACTGTACTGTACTGTACACATACTGTACTGTCCTGTACACATACTGTACTCTACTGTACACATACTGTACTGTACACATACTGTACTGTACTGTACACATACGGTACTGTACTGTCCTGTACACATATTGTACTGTACTGAACACATACTGTACTGTCCTGTACACATACTGTACTCTACTGTACACATACTGTACTGTACACATACTGTACTGTACTGTACACATACGGTACTGTACTGTCCTGTACACATACTGTACTCTACTGTACACATACTGTACTGTACTGTCCTGTACACATACTGTACTGTACCGCCACATACTGCTTACTGTTACTGTAACGTGTACACATACTGTATTTGCTGTCCTGTAGACACATACTGTTACTCTACTACTGTACACATACTGTACTGTACACATACTGTACTGTACTGTACACATACGGTACTGTACTGTCCTGTACACATACTGTACTCTACTGTACACATACTGTACTGTACTGTACACATACTGTACTGTACTGTCCTGTACACATACTGTACTGTACACATACTGTACTGTACTCTACTGTACACATACTGTACTGTACTGTCCTGTACACATACTGTACTGTACACATACTGTACTGTACTGTACACATACTGTACTCTACTGTACACATACTGTACTGTACACATACTGTACTGTACTGTACACATACGGTACTGTACTGTCCTGTACACATACTGTACTCTACTGTACACATACTGTACTGTACTGTCCTGTACACATACTGTACTGTACACATACTGTACTGTCCTGTACACATACTGTACTGTACTGTCCTGTACACATACTGTACTCTACTGTACACATACTGTACTGTACACATACTGTACTGTACTGTACACATACGGTACTGTACTGTCCTGTACACATACTGTACTCTACTGTACACATACTGTACTGTACTGTCCTGTACACATACTGTACTGTACACATACTGTACTGTACTGTACACATACTGTACTGTCCTGTACACATACTGTACTGTCTGCACACATTGTTTTTGTCTAATGTCTTTGCACTACACACATACACATACATACATTATTCAACTGCACTGGAGAAGGAGCCTGACCGTGTTTCGTTATACTGTACAACCCTGTATTGGTATAATGACAAAGTTGAATTGAATTGATTCACACTCCATGAAAAGATCATGTTTGTACTGACTATTTATGTAGGCAATGTCACAGACTCAGAATTTTCAGAGAGTTAGGGGTAATCCTGACTCTCTGTTAAAACTAGCAGTGGTTAGCTTAGTTGGGGGAGGGGAGCGGGTCTTTGAGCGTACAGTGAGAGTAGATGCTGTGGTAGGGTTAGTTTAGGTGGGGGAGGGGAGCGGGTCATTGAGTGTACAGTGAGAGTAGACGCTGTGTTAGGGTTAGGGTTAGTTTAGGTGGGGGAGGGGAGCGGGTGTTTGAGTGTACAGTGAGAGTAGACGCTGTGTTAGGGTTAGGGTTAGGGTTAGTTTAGGTGGGGGAGGGGAGCGGGTCTTTGAGTGCACAGTGAGAGTAGATGCTGTGGTAGGGTTAGTTTAGGTGGGGGAGGGGAGCTGGTCATTGAGTGCACAGTGAGAGTAGACCATGTGGTAGGGTTAGGGTTAGGGTTAGTTGGGGGGGGAGGGGCGGGGAGTGGGTCTTTGAGCGTACAGTGAGAGGTAGACGCTGTGTTAGGGTTAGTTTAGGTGGGGGAGGGGAGCGGGTGTTTGAGTGTACAGTGAGAGTAGACCCTGTGGTAGGGTTAGGGTTAGTTTAGGTGGGGGAGGGGAGCGGGTCTTTGAGCGTACAGTGAGAGTAGACGCTGTGTTAGGGTTAGTTTAGGTGGGGGAGGGGAGCGGGTCTTTGAGTGTACAGTGAGAGTAGACCCTGTGTTAGGGTTAGTTTAGGTGGGGGAGGGGAGCGGGTCATTGAGTGTACAGTGAGAGTAGACCCTGTGGTAGGGTTAGGGTTAGTTTAGGTGGGGGAGGGGAGCTGGTCATTGAGTGTACAGTGAGAGTAGACCCTGTGTTAGGGTTAGGGTTAGGGTTAGTTTAGGTGGGGGAGGGGAGCGGGTCATTGAGTGTACAGTGAGAGTAGACACTGTATTCGCGTTAGGGTTAGCTTAGGTGGGGAGGGGAGCGGGTCTTTGAGCGTACAGTGAGAGTAGACGCTGTGTTAGGGTTAGTTTAGGTGGGGGAGGGGAGCGGGTGTTTGAGTGTACAGTGAGAGTAGACGCTGTGTTAGGGTTAGGGTTAGTTTAGGTGGGGGAGGGGAGCGGGTCTTTGAGCGTACAGTGAGAGTAGACCCTGTGGTAGGGTTAGTTTTGGGTGGGGGAGGGGAGCGGGTCTTTGAGTGTACAGTGAGAGTAGACACTGTATTAGGGTTAGTTTAGGTGGGGGAGGGGAGCGGGTCATTGAGTGTACAGTGAGAGTAGACACTGTATTAGGGTTAGGGTTAGTTTTGGTGGGGGAGGGGAGCTGGTCATTGAGTGTACAGTGAGAGTAGACCCTGTGGTAGGGTTAGGGTTAGTTTTTAGGTGGAGGAGGGGAGCGGGTCTCTGAGTGTACAGTGAGAGTAGACTCTGTTTTAGGGTTAGGGTTATGCCGGGTCTGAGTGGCCAGTTAATGGGTTAGGGTTAGTTTAGGTGGGGGAGGGGAGCGG
>JAMWET010006084.1:0-36910 GCA_024036415.1 Prochilodus magdalenae
TAACAGAGCTGAACTCCAGTCCTGTAATTTAATAAATATGTAAATAAACCGTAATAAAATATCAGTAAAACCTTTATAACAGTTCAGTATGAAGCTCCACAGTGAGTTATAACCCTAGTGTATTACTCAGTGTTCGCTCGTTTAAACGGTCCTGCTCGTCTCGTCTCCTCCACCCGGTAAGTAACGACACTGCCCGGTTCATTTCTGCTGTTTTATGGTGTTTATTTAACAAATAAATGTGTTTCAGTTTTATTATACCTCAGAACCAGCAGCTCCGGTTCGGTGCTGGTATTTAGTCGGTTAAATCTGAAACTGTAAACAGTACCCGCACTTTAGAGACGGTCCCTTTCCGTCTTCAGCGATTCGGACTATTTTCATTAAACATACTCGGCGAAGGAAAGATCGGGAACTTTGATGGAATATAATGTCTGTAGTTTGTTCCCTGGTTCACCAAGACTTAGAAAATGCAGTTTCAGATTTTAGGAGGTTGTCTGGGAGCGGTAAGAGCCACGAAAGGCGAAAACCCGCCGAGTACCCAATTTCAGCCTAACTTTACTGAGGCGTGTCATTTAGCCAGCTAAGCTACAGCTGGTACCGCTGAGGGAGCTAACGGTAGCTAGCTAGCATAGCCTCCTCAAACACCTGTTCATACGGTGTGAGCTTCATCTAAATGGGGGTTTTATTGGATTTGAAAGTTTTACAGGATGTTTAAAAGATTGTTTAGCTGAGTAACTGCTGATAAATGGACTTAAAAGCGCCTAGCCGGTACCTAGCTAGCTAATAGTGTCTGTTGTGAAGTAGAGTTAAACTGGCTAGCAGTGGGAGGAGCTGTACAGCACTCTGTGGTTCTGCAGTGGATTATAAAGTCACTGTGTTACAGCAGATTATCCGGGAAAATTACAGGACAGGAGGGATTGGTGATGTAGGATGGACAACATTGTTGATTGGAACAGTTTGTTTTGCTGATTTTTCAGAGAGGAGTCAGAACACAGATATCATTTACCTGCTGTTTTCCATATCCGTAAAGCCCATACAGGAAGAGGATTACTCAAAACTACAAGACGATGGTGGAGGAACAGCTGTCGTGCAGTGAGCTACAGTTTCGGGGATCAGCTCTGAAACGGGTAATCTCCTTTCCTTGTCCTGTTTTCAGTCTGTACAGGTCTAGATAGAAAAGCTGATGTGATTGTGGATCGACTTTGTTTTCCATGTGCTCAACAGAACACAGAAGTACAGTGTACTGATGTGCAGAGACAGTGCCAGTGTCAGAGACCCCCATTAATATCCTGCTAAAACAGCAGGTGAGTTAGTAATTTAACAGAATATCACACAGAGGCTCAGCAACTAAATATAATATACCTTTTTTAATATGTAGTGTTTGTCTGTTTACAGCTTTCATTCTTTCCAGGCGCATGCGTGGATGTTTTTCCACATCCACAAATAATCCCAATCCCATTCGGTGAGGAACAGTGCTGGTGTAATACTGAGTGAGACCAGAGGGGGGCAGCAGAGGTCTTTACACTCGAAACAAGCCAAAGGAACTGGAGGTGCTGCAGAGGCAGGTAAGCTCATCCTGTTGGTGATCAAACTGTGTTTGTATTTAGTAAAGGCCACAACAGTTTGGATTTCTGATCATATCAGGACCAAGTCAAAGAAAACTTTATCCAGTGGGAGATAAAGACACTTGCTGTGGGTTGTTTGTATCACAGTGAGGGCATGCTCTATTTGATATTATCAATCATGTTTGAGTATTGGTATTATTACTGTAATGTCTAATGTTACACTAAAGTGTTATAATGGCATTATATTTTCCATTGTTGTATATTTTTGAAATATGTAATGTGAAATTTTAGCTATTATTTAGAAATTCAGATACAATCTTAATATGCCAAAAATCTGAATATAGCCTTAGAGCTAACTGTGTTAAATCTGAACTTTCCAGGGCAGTGGAATAACTAACAAAATAGTAGTAGTAGTATTTCAGCTGCCACACACACATTTTGTCTTCACTCATCCTTTATTTAATTCTGCAGCTGGTAGTTGAAGCGCAAAACAACTACAACAAAGTGACAGATTTGACTGCTTATTTGTTTGGTAATAGCAGTGCGCTGAAATACCAAAAGTCATGGGAGAGCCGTATGTACCTTGATTATGAAGTGCTGTTACTTCAGGGGAAGGCTTGGTAACGCCCATATCTGTTGTGAAGTGTTATCCTGTGAGAGAGGTTAAACACCGGACAGCATGCTTGTGGCAAGGCAATGTGAATTATCCGCATTATCTTGCTAGAATATCCCATAATTGTAGGGTCACATGACGTCCACCAAGCAGGGCAACATAGCAGACACCAGTCAATGCGTTTTTTTCTTTAAGGCATTCAGTTTTGTTCTGTTTGATTAGTGACTCATAGAATCAGAGGTGATATTTAGAGGGTGTGTCACATTACACTGCAGGATGAACTAGGATCTCTGCAGTAACTGCTAGGAGCTCTATAGGTGTGTAAGAACGATGGTTATAAATGATACACAGTGAGTTACACACTCTGGGTGGGGTTTTTAATATACTGATCTACAGGCCGACCAGTAAAACAGTAGACTTGTATAATAAACTGAGCTGCTTTGTTATTTTGTAAACTGATTTTATTGTTTCCTTACTCCTCTATTGTGAATGAAGTATTATCAGTATGTTACATAAATAGGCAGACACTGCTTATCTCCATCTTTCCGGCTGTGTACACGCTACTTTATGAAATATCCATATTTATATATAGACACATTTGCATGTAATTACAGCACCGCCAGAACATCACAAAGTGGACTCATGTTTTGTTCAGGGAGCTTATATAACCAGATATGGAGAAAGTGGAAATAATATCCTGAAAACGAGTAAAATCAACACAAGAAGAAACAGAGCTGCCAGCGGTATGAAAGGTGCTCTATAAAGAAATGTATTATTTATTATTATTATTTTAGCAGGAAATTCCACTGAGGTCAGTAGAGCCGTTTCTGTAGTAAGACTCGGCTATGAAGGCCTCTCCAGTAATACTACAAGCGTTATACAGACATTGGTCCAGGTTATGTTGTGGTACGCTGTAATTTCCAGTCCACTAGATGGCAGCAGTAATTAACATGTTGATGGTGTGTATCTGTTCAGTCAGTGTCATAATAGAGTATCAGGCCTGCTGTTTGAACTGGCTGAGAAGTGTGTTCAGTAATAAATGAACAAGTCAGATATACACTCTTTCTTTTACTGATGATCAGAAACATTACAGCTCACACCTGGTCGTATCATGTGACTTGTAAAAGTGCAGGTACACTCGGTAAGATCGTTACATTAACATAATAATACAGTCGGAGTATAAAAACGACACACGAGGTGTACAGGCCACGATCTGAATCCCTGTAGCACTAGCTCTGCCTGAAACACAGTATAAGATCACAGCGTGTGTGGATTTGTGTAGATCTGTGATTATCATCTGTTAGTACATGACGTTACAGCTGAACTGATTTAGAAGCACTTACTGAAACCACAGATAGACCACTGAGATGAGCACTGCAGCACTGAGAACCCAGAACCAGAAGAACCTACACAGAAAGTAAGAACACAGAGACGTTCACAAGATGCTGGAAATCTGAAATGGAGTTATTGGGGTTTGAATCTGAGCACTTAATGGATCATGTTAGTTTAGTCCTGTTACTAGCTGCAGGCTTTGCATTGTACAAAAGGAACCTCTACTGAAAACCTGTCAGATTAAACAGAGCTTCAAATAGCCTCTGGACCTCTTCTGGACCTTTGGCCCAAATGAATTCTGCAGGTTCTTATTTGAAGTTGTTCCATTTCATCCTAAGCTCTGGTGAGTAAACTATGCCAGACAGGAACTACGTATTCCAAAACAGGCCACACATAGCCTTTATAAAGAGATACCAATCCCTCATCAGGAACACAGAGGGATCTGTCTGAGGGGTCGGGTTCAGCTTAGGCGTACGCCCTTTATGTACTGTTCATGCAGATTTCTGCAGAGGGGGATCTTTCTTTCAGGAACTTCTTCAGTCATTTCAATCATTTTCTCACACATTTGTGGGAAACCTGGTGATCCTTAATCCATCATTGCTCCTACAAGACTCAGCCTTTGCTGTACATGTAACTAAAAAAACAGATACATAATAACAATAATAATAATAATAATAATAATGATAATAATAATAATAATAATAATAATGTAGCGTACATAAGAGAGACTGTGTTGGTCAGAAAATAAAACTCACAATTTTACCAAACGTTTTTATTAGTTATAGGTGAGTGTTAGACTCCAATATTAATAAAGTTAGTGTGAGTTTGAGCAGTATGTTACTAAATGTCACTGGAGTTTGAGGATTTAAACATGACTTAAAGATCAGTTGTGCTGGTTCAGCTCTGGAGGATGAACCAATAATAATGAGAATGGGTAAAAACCTGTAAGGAACTAAATAGAAATCCACTGTAAGACCATCACAAGCACGATTAAACAATGTCCCACTACAAACACTGATCAGTTTATGGTGAATAAAATGATGAATCAGTTAAGAGAAGTGATATTTAGTCCCATATTCACTGATGAATTTCACACCAGTATTATAAGATTATTTACACACTAGTCAGTTTATAGCCTCTTTAAACAGTCTCTCTCTGAAATGGTGAATTACAGGTAGAATAGCTCGTACGACATCAGTACAGTTCCTCCTACCGTTTACACTGAACACTAGTTACACAGTAAACCCAACTGAACAGTGTAGCACACTGAACACTGGAGTTACACAGTAAACCCAACTGAACAGTGTAGCACACTGAACACTGGAGTTACACAGTAAACCCAACTGAACAGTGTAGCACACTGAACACTAGAGTTACACAGTAAACCCAACTGAACAGTGTAGCACACTGAACACTAGAGCTACACAGTAAACCCAACTGAACAGTGTAGCACACTGAACACTAGAGTTACACAGTAAACCCAACTGAACAGTGTAGCACACTGAACACTAGAGTTACACAGTAAACCCAACTGAACAGTGTAGCACACTGAACACTAGAGCTACACAGTAAACCCAACTGAACAGTGTAGCACACTGAACTGAACAGTGTAGCACACTGAACACTAGAGTTACACAGTAAACCCAACTGAACAGTGTAGCACACTGAACACTAGAGTTACACAGTAAACCCAACTGAACAGTGTAGCACACTGAACACTAGAGTTACACAGTAAACCCAACTGAACAGTGTAGCACACTGAACACTAGAGCTACACAGTAAACCCAACTGAACAGTGTAGCACACTGAACACTAGAGTTACACAGTAAACCCAACTGAACAGTGTAGCACACTGAACACTAGAGCTACACAGTAAACCCAACTGAACAGTGTAGCACACTGAACACTAGAGTTACACAGTAAACCCAACTGAACAGTGTAGCACACTGAACACTAGAGCTACACCGTAAACCCAACTGATATTCTCCTCTCACCTTTTGGCTCTTCTATAACTCTCTCTGTGGAGTGATGGGTGCTAGAGATGATCCACCCTCTCTCTCATCTCTCTCTTTCTTTGTTCAGTCTGGAACAGATGAAGCAAGAAGGATAAAATGTAGCGACACGTAAATACACCTCAGGGGGAGGAGATGTGTGTGTGTGTGTGGATATGTGTGGGTATGTGTGTGGGTATGTGTGGGTATGTGTGTGTGTGTGTGTGTGTGTGTGTGTGTGTGTGTGTGTGTGTGTGTCTCTTGAACAGAGAATGTAAATGCATTGTGACTTTGTAAGTATGTCTGAGTGTATAATGGGATTATATTGGTCCATTATTGTATTTAACGCAAATATTCTATCACACTTTCAGGTTTATTAGTCATTTGTACTACATGTCAGGACATTTATGCATTGAAATGCTTGTGGTGAGACTCGGGTTATTACTCTACAGCAGGGCAGCATTAATATACATACTAACTGAACATACTAAATTAAAGAGATTAAATAATTAGATTAAATATACAAAATATACTAAAAATAAAGAATACACAGAGACATGATATTTAGTCTTTGTTTATGTATGATATAAAATAAAGTTTTTACTTTTCTTTAGATTAAAATTTTTCCCTTTTGTTATTTAAATTTTTTCTTGGAAAACAGTCTGTATCGTGTAATCATTTGGTGGTTTGTGCTCGGTGTGGTGACTCCTCTCAGTGGTCTGATGTTCCATGTTTAGCGATGGAGACGTTTAGAAACTCTGTGTTAGTGATTAGCTGACTGTTACAATCAGGCTCTGGAAATTTGGTGGAATATGCACACAGTACCGTCTGCTGACTGAACACCAGAGTGTCTGTGAACAGAGTAAGTGTTGAACAGTGTGAATGTTCAGAGTGAACACTGAGGAGAACATGGGTTTTTATGATGCAGGTGCAGAGCATAGAGACTGATGAGCTTCTATGATTTTCCTGATTACAAGAGTTATAGGCATGTATTCTAGCGCCCTCATATCAGACACATGTGTTAATGGATCAGTACCCCTGTCTTACATACCCCAGGTGTTTTTAAAGGGTTCCCATGAGCCAAAGTAATTTCTTTACTGCATACCTACATGGTAGAGTTGTATATAGGCCTGATGGAGGAAGCAGATGGACTGGTTTAATGGCGCATGAACAAAGACATTTACAGACCACACTGAGCGAACGATTTGTAGACCAACTCTTGGAGTTAATAGTGAAGGGGAAGGTAGATCATGGTGAGCATTAGAGCTGAAAGATTTGGAGAGGTCTAAAGGAAAGGAGGAAAGGAGTTTTAATAAATCAGCGAGGAAACGATGCAGAAAGTGCTGCTATTATGGGATGGGGTGTACATAGTGCGGTAGCTGTTTTACTGTTCAGTGGTCTGTCGTCTTAGTAAAAGTGTAAAATGGATAAAACACTGTGTCCTGGATCATATCAGGCATGTCTGTGATTACGGCACCAACAGTTTGGGGACCATTTGGCTTTAAACTCCATATAAATGAAAACTCTCATTCTCTTACATGAAAAAGTAAAAACTGAAAATGATGGAGCTTCTGTGTGGTGCAGTCTTTCAGTGGTTTGTGCTCAGCATGTTTTCTTCTCAGTGGTCTGTTTGTTTTTCAGTAAGCAGAAGCTGCAGACCTCATAGTGCAAGACTCAAGACGATCATGGTAACTTAAAATCAAGTCGTGTACATGAAGATGGTATCACTGCAGCTTCCTGTGGTTTGTATCTTTTAGCAGCCTATAAACGTTAGCACCTGGTTTCAGAGTTGTGGTTCAGTTGAAATGTGAGTTCAGCATATTCTGGTCCACTTTCAGATCTAGCCCAGATATAAACATGACTGACGTGTATCTGAGCCTTACCACTGCACACGAACCGCAGCCTTTACTGAGTTACAGGTTTTGAACACGGGATTCATAGTAGTCTTACCAAATTTAATTATATAGTCATAAATAGGTAAAGGGCTCACTTTGATATGGTTTGGTGGAGAAAGTGACAGAAAGCAGCTATTAGAATAAAATCTGAGTAGGTCATTCATATGACGCCACATCAGTGCTGTGACCTTGTTCATCTGTACATTTACTACCAAATTATTTGTGTATATATTAAATTAATTTCTATCTTTGCAATAGAGGCCACTTCTAAGACTAGTCTGGTCCCATCATGGAAAAAGGAAACATAAAAGAAACAAAAATCTTCTATTTAACTTTATTTAACAAACATTTAGCCAAAATTTAAAGACAAGTTTAACCCAACAGTTTCAAACTGGATTTCGTATATTAAGTATAGCTGCTTATAGAATTACTAAACTTAAACATTAAACATCATGAATCTTGTAAAAAGTGTTCAAACCCAACATCTGGGTTTTATTTCTAGTTATTGTATGGATGAATAATAATAGGCTACATTTATATAGCACCTTTCACATACGCTTTACAATTTCCAAAGAATAAATAAATAAATAATCATGTAGAATGAAAATGTTTTTAACTGGGCGTTAAAGATGATAAGAGAGGGAGAAGAGCGAATAGCTGAAGGTGAGGAGTTCCAGTAACACTAAAGGACCTGCCACCCAGAGGAAAGCCTGAATCTAGGAACAGCTAGAAGGCCACAGTCAGGGGGCCTGAGCTTGGGAGATGGAGCTTTAGGATGTAACAGGGCTGGCAGATAGGTGGGTGCTCGTCCGTGACAGGCTTTAAAGGTCAGTAGCAGGATTTTATAGCAGATGCGTTCTTCAGTTAGAAGCCACTGTAGCTGATACAGGGTGGGGGTGATATGCGTGTACCTCTGATGCACTGACTCGAGGTTCTCAAGGCGTCTGCTAGTGGTTTTAATAGTTCAGAAGTAAACCAGGGGAAGGAGTGAGGGTAAGAGACAGTTCTGGTCTTAAGAGGAGCTCAAGTTCATAGCTGCTAGAGACAGAGGTCAGAGAAAGACCCATCTCTGTTCTTTCAGAACACCATTTCTCTCTTTCAGAGTAACACTGCAGACATCTGATCAGAGGTAAGAACTAATCATGACTGTGTCATATGGAACTGAACTGGTTCTAGACTCTACTGCTATAGAACCTGTTTAGATGGTTGAATAACAGTCTGTATTTGTGTGCAGTGAGATTTTAGTTCGGCTGGTGAGATCCGACTGTCCATCTTCCTCATCGCTGGACTGTGTGGGGGTCTTCCAGCTCTGGTTTGGGCTCTGCGTGTTCTGTATGGTCATTATAAGAGTGGAGGCCGAATCTCAGCCCTGGTCATCATGCTCCTCCTCTCTGACCTGCTGGAGCTGCTTCTGAGTCCATACGTAGTGACCAAACTGTTACAGGATGATGACTGCTGGGACTCGAGCTGGACATGCCGTTTATTAACCTCTGTATGGTCAGCATCAGTGATCTACGGGCTTCACCTCCAACAAGTGGTGGCTCTGGAGGCTGCGCTCTCTTTTAGACATCCACCCTGCTCTGCTCATGTGTTCTTTCCTTCTTGCTTCATAACCATCTCCATTAATGCGTTCTTTAGTTTCTTCCTCTGTGAGGTTTTCAGCGCAACTCTTCTCGTACTCCTCACTCTGCCGGTTCTTTTAATTTTAACATTGACATCATGTATAGTCACTTGTAGAGCTCCACCCCAAACCAGCGACGCCCCTTACAGAACCAGGAAGCCGAGTTCTACAGTGTTAGCTTTTGTCACATCCACACTGATCCTGTATGGAACGTTTACCAGCGTATGTGCAGTCATGTATACAGGTCTGCCCTGGGGTGACAGGTATGTCTGGGATGTGTTTGTGATGGGTGTTTGTCTGATGAGTCTGAATGTAATTATAGACCCCCTGCTGTGTGTGCTGGTCTGCAGAAGGCCCACAGACCTCAACAAGTCTGAGGTGAAGATCTAGCGTCCCCCTAATAACCACAGCAGTCCTGCAGCATCTGTATTTAATGTGTCCAGTGTTTCTCTACACCCCTCTGTCCTTCCTGCTCAGTGCTGAACGTGTCTGATGTCTGAGTGATCTGAACGAATTCATGAGGCCTGTCTTTCAGACCCAGAGTATAACCTGCTTATGAACGTCTCACTGTGTGAATACTAAGTTTTGGATGTCTCTTAAGGGGACAGTCACTGTTGTCTGATTTGGTGCAGCTTCATGACAAGAGGTCTGGAAGAGCACTGCTCCTGCAGTCGGAGCCACTTCAGAGAAAAAGGGGAAGGAAATCACAACCTCCTCGTAACTCAGCCCTCAGAAATCACCTAAGCAGCATAATTCCCCCTACCCATTCACCGTGTACCCATAGCCAGCTGTCCACTGACACACCTTCCTCACACCTCACAACAGAGAAGACCGTCTAACCAGCCAGCAGTACAGAACTGGCCCCTGTAGTGGACGGGGTTTAATATGGCGGAGCTGATTCTGCTGCTCAGCTTATGAATAAAAACATATTTACTCTGAATATTTCCACTAACTCTGCTGAGGTGAGAGGCAGTTTGTGATGGGGTCATGCTGAGCTCTGTTATTACAGACAGCCGACCTTAACTCAGGGTTCTGTGTCTGATGGAGGCCGGTCTGGATTTAACCTTAAAATCCTTCTTCCAGTTTTAAACACATGTGACTGTTTCTCAGTAGAACCTCAGTTTGGGTTCATTATAGCAGCTATATACAGTTCTAGATCAGCTCAGTCCAATCAGCCCAGATCAGCTCCTGGAGATGGAGGAATTAAGCTTCATAGGGTTCAACAAATGTCTTAGTCTGTTCTGAGTCCGTATTTAGGCGGCTGTAAAATTGATAAGGCTGTTTGGTAGCGTGACTGTACGCCTGCTTTACAATGTGCGGTTTGTTTAACCAAAGCTTTTTTCCTCGATTTGCATATGTGACATAATGAACCGGTTATTGAGTCTTAAGAGTTTAGAATACACCATGTTACTGTTAGACTAGTGATCTGCGCGTGTGATGGTGCCTGTGTGTTTATGGCTGTAAGAACTGTAGGTGTCTTTAGGTCCTCGTGATCTGTGATGTAAGCTCTGATGTCCTGCTGTGGTTTGGGAGGTGGTCCTGCCCCCTCCTGTGTCCGTATGACCACTTTGTAATAATGTCTCTGTATGTTTAAGCAGAAGGCGGGTCATCTCACCCAGAACACAGTATCTGAGGAAATGACCCCGAGCCTGCTCTCCCTTTGTACTGCCTTAATGTCAGTCAAATAGACGCGTACTCAATAAAAGAGTCTGGTATCAAGCTGGGCTCAATCTAACGACTTTTAATCTCGTCTGGAGTATATGACCATGCTGCACATCAGCCCTGAGGACGGCAGGCGGGACAGAGAGTTCAGGCACTGTGCGGTCTGAGATGTAGACAGACATAGAGAGAGGGAAAAGCAGAGGGGGGGTCACTTCCTCTTGAAACAGGTCTCGAGTGCGTCCTTTCCTCTTACATTCTTCAACATCCTGCCAGCTGTGTTTGATTGACAGGTAGCGTTGCCAAGCAGTGAAAATGCGGTTACAAACAGGACTGCAGTGTATTTTTATTTTGGCAAAGCTGAAGCGCCACCATGAGGAGATACTAGCGCATATCGAGGAAGGTTCCACTTTAACAGCCGCTACACACAAAAATACAAATGCAGATACACATTGGGGTTTGAACTGGAAGTGTGTATATGATCACGCACACTCAGTTTGGAAATGGAATTAATGATGCACACCTGAGTTAGCATAATAAAATTAGCATTAGAATTTTTAAATATTTAATTGTTAGTCTGGAACAGAGTTCTCGAGCCTTTCCACCTGAAGACCCACTACTGTACACCTGTAACGCATGAACCACGACAGGTTTAGGATCAGATCATCCATTTGAGTTCAGTCACAGAAAACAAAATTTAATTAAATAATAAAAATGTATTTTGTGTATATACTGTAGATCTAACTGTCTGATCTGAGAGTCTTTAGAAGTTAACATCATTTAGATTAGATTCTCTTAGACTAGATAATACTTTACTGTCCTTTTTTACAGGACTTTCTCTCGTACCAACTTACTCCAACAGTCAGGAAACAGTCAGGGTAGGGAACCAGCCTTGTGACTGGAGGGTCGCCAGTCCTGGACAGACAGCACACGACTGAAGTGCCTCTGAGCAAGTCACCTAATGGTCAACTGCTCCCTAGGCACCATGGATAGGGTCGCCCACCGCTTCAGGCATGTCTGCTCATTGTCTCACAGTGTGTGTGTGTGTCTGTGTGTGTATGTGTGTGTGTGTGTGTGTGTGTGTGTGTGTGTGTGTGTGTCGCTGTTTGTCGTTGTGTGTGGGTGGTTGGGTTGAGGGTTGTTTGGTTGGTTGGTTGGATGTGGGTGGGTGGGTGGTTGGGTGTGGGTTGTTGGTGTGGGTGTGTGTGGGTGTTTCACTTCCCGGATTGGTTGACAGCATCAGATTCCTCTGTGTGCAACACAAATGGAAAATGTTTAAATTCACAAAAAAAAAGAGAAAAGAGAAAAGAGTCCCCACATGTATGATAAGATCTCCAGAGGAATATTTGTGTGAATCATGTCCCATAATAATAAAGAGTCCATATCATAGAAAAAAATCATTTTCCTACCTAACTCTGGGGGGCAATGTTGAGCACAGGCGGATATGTAGTATGTAGTTACCATCACATGCACAGGTGAGCACTAGCAGTTCAACTGTGGAATAAAACATCTAAACTACATCAGGTCTTTGGTCATTCTTTCAGGTGCTGCATAAACGTACTGGAAATGTTAGCTGCTCCAAATGGCCATTGAAGATACTTAGTTTGAGAGTTTGAGTTTGAGAGACACATGCTGCTGTAACTTCATCTGATCAAGTTATAGCTTAGTGACTGCACTCAACTCTGAAAGCTAAACCCGTGTACGCCCAACATTATCAACATTATACGTGTTCTACATCCTAACATCTCTCAGAGCTTAATATGAGCACCATGCTAATCAGCTACATGCTACATCAGTAATGGACCAATAACACAATGATATGTTCACAGATCAGCCAATGAGGAGTGGTGTTAGAAGCGGCTGAGGGAGGAACGGCTCCAGAGTCAGGTAAGCTGATCAGACTTTATTCTGAAATGAAATGAAGCTGTTATTTTAGTAAACGGTGGGAAAATGGAAAGATACAAGACCAAAACAGAAACAGAAGACCCCGGGGCAATTTGGCTTCCTCTTAGCAACGTCAGTTTCATAAAGGGGGATTTGATAGCAGTTCTGTCAGCATGTGGTCTGATCAGATGAGTCTGTGGTCAGAATGTGAGTGATGGAGAGTTCAGATATCTAAAGAAACCACAGGTAGAACCGCTGAGCATGCGCCCCTGGTAACAGGACGGATAAGAGAGCAGCTGTAAGATTAGAAACACCTGCGTCTGCACATCAAGATCTGCACTTTATACGTCAGCACTGCGGAAACCGAGGTGGACTGCTCTTAGAAGATGATTTTAGAGTATGAGGATTCGTTCATCATTTAAATGACATATTTAACTGTAACCTGAACTTAATTCAGTACAAACCATGAAAATCACCACACCCTTTATGTTAATAAGAGACTGAAGTACAAGTATAGGATTAGACTGTATTATTGCTCGTGTGAAGCCCTTTTTAAATCACAGTGTTGTTTCACACCTTGTATTCAGTTCAGTCCTTTATAAATTTGGTAGAAATGAGGGAAAATTAAATCAGAATTTTAATTTACTGAAGAAAGATTTACCATCTTGTCATAAGAAGAACACTGATCAGTAGATTTACCTGTTCTAGAAACACATCAGCTAGTTCATCTGAATTAAAATTCCATTATTAGTGTTTATACATGGTTCATATTTCAGTTAGGTTCTGCTGTTCTGTAAACAGAAAATACTGAGAAGTGTGTTCAGTAATAAATGAAGACGTCAGATATACACTGGTTCTTTTATTGATGATCAGAAACATTACAGTTCACACCTGGTCGTATCATCTAACAGGTAAAAGTGCAGGTACGCTCGGTAGAAAGAGAGCAATGAACATAATCAGTCACATCTGCAGCCCTGTGAACACCAGAATTGTCATGTAGGAATACCGGGATAGGAATGTTCTGTTCCTCAGTGAGATGATGAGCACGAGGTAAAGCCTGGTTGTCCAGCAGCTCAGTGTAGGCCCTGCGGTTCAGATGTACTGTCACCTTAACCACAGAACACCACAGAGGGGCAGTGTTTTATCCAGGGGGCTTATATAACCGTGTGATGGAAACCGTGGTTATAATATCTAAAATACGGGTGAACACATTTAAATCATGCGCACAATAAAACTAAAACGAGAGTGAATTGTTCATCCTGGGAACAAACTTGTATTCAGTCTGCTGTAAGGTGGTACTTTAAGGTCACTGGGTTACCTTTAACTTAGAGACACTAAACTCTGTCCTGATTTGTATTGTAGTACTTCATACATAATGGTTTTACAAAGTGACCTTCAGATAAAGTTCAGTGCTGAATCTTCACTAAAGAAATGACCTGTATATTCCCATCACTTGTACTGAAACAGACCACACAAGTCATCCATCAAATTTACAAGCAAACACTGTTAAAATGGAAACACAAAACTCTCTGTACGTCTGAACAGGAACAAGCTGACTAGAAATTGTGTACTAGATGTTTAAACCTCACAGAAATAAAACTCTACATTTCAGCTAAAAACATAAACGTGTACAGATTTTCAAACACCAGAGCAGACTGATACACTCTTACGTGAACAGTGAGCCTTAGTGCCAAGGAAAAGTGGAGCTTCCTCTCTGTTACACATCTCTATGGTATCAGACCCACTGAAGGGGATCTGGCATGTACATTTCAGGACATATTAGATCTTTCACATACTTCATCAGACTTCCTGTTTATCAAATAGTCACCACTGAACAGTGATGGGCACCTGTATCCCTCCACCTCTGTTCATGTCATTTCAGTAACAGTAGCTCCGACCGATTGATTCTCAGTGCGGGCTTGTTGTGTCTGAGCCCTGAGCTTCTCTTTGCAGACCAGGACACACAGGAGGGGGTCTGAGACCACTCTTATACTGACCAGAAAGGCAGACATGACATCATATATGTCTATATATGATTTTCTTTGATATACATAAACAAACACAGTTACTGACGGTGCACAGACAGCAAAGAGTGTTAGTGTAGAAACTATCAGCACTGCTGAACCTGCCTTCACACCCGAGTGAGGAACACGGCCATGATTAGGAGAGCCTATACAAGTACGTAAACACGTGACTGCTAAGATACAGAGAGGCAAAATACACAAGGCCATGTTTAATACGAGGTGAGAATTTAATAATTGGCATCCAATCAGAACCAGCCACAGAATGATGCCCAGGTTAACAGAGCAGACTGGTGAGAAGATGTGAGCAGAGCAGGTTGGGTTTTTCAAAGAGAGAATACTCTGTAGCGCCACCAGCTGGTGGAGGTAAAGACCCCCAATTTTAAATGTAGGCCATAAAACTTTCACGTCATGACCGTCATTACGATACCAATATTCCCGTTTAGAGCAGAGGTCAAGAATAAACTCATAGTCATAATAATCATGTTCTGGCCCGGGGGTAGGATTAAAAGTAAATATTGGACTGTAGTCGAAGTATAAAAACGACACTATGTAGAAACTGAGGAGCAGCTCTAACAGGTCGTTGAGGAGGAGGAGGACGATGAAGGCTGAAATTTGTCCTCCATTCTTGCGGTGAAAATGTATAACATAAAGAGCCCAGAGCAGAGCTGGCAGACCCACACACACCCCAGCGATGAGGAAGATGAAGATTATGATGTCATCAGAACAATAATAATACATCTTAGGCGAGGTGTACAGGCCACGATCTGAATCCCTGTAGCACTAGCTCTGCCTGAAACACAGTATAAGATCACAGCGTGTGTGGATTTGTGTAGATCTGTGATTATCATCTGTTAGTACATGACGTTACAGCTGAACTGATTTAGAAGCACTTACTGAAACCACAGATAGACCACTGAGATGAGCACTGCAGCACTGAGAACCCAGAACCAGAAGAACCTACACAGAAAGTAAGAACACAGAGACGTTCACAAGATGCTGGAAATCTGAAATGGAGTTATTGGGGTTTGAATCTGAGCACTTAATGGATCATGTTAGTTTAGTCCTGTTACTAGCTGCAGGCTTTGCATTGTACAAAAGGAACCTCTACTGAAAACCTGTCAGATTAAACAGAGCTTCAAATAGCCTCTGGACCTCTTCTGGACCTTTGGCCCAAATGAATTCTGCAGGTTCTTATTTGAAGTTGTTCCATTTCATCCTAAGCTCTGGTGAGTAAACTATGCCAGACAGGAACTACGTATTCCAACACAGGCCACACATAGCCTTTATAAAGAGATACCAATCCCTCATCAGGAACACAGAGGGATCTGTCTGAGGGATCGGGTTCAGCTTAGGCGTACGCCCTTTATGTATTGTTCATGCAGATTTCTGCAGAGGGGGATCTTCTTTCAGGAACTTCTTCAGTCATTTCAGTCATTTTCTCACACATTTGTGGGAAACCTGGTGATCCTTAATCCATCATTGCTCCTACAAGACTCAGCCACTGCTGTACATGTAACAGTAAATAACAGATACATAATAATAATAATAATAATAATAATAATAATAATAATAAATATAGCCGCAAGCGGCGAGCTGAGGGGGCCAAGCAATCTCAGCATGGACAGACCCCATGGCTAAGTCAGTCCTTATCCATTACTGGTCTTATGGCTACATCTTGTGGTCAAAAAAAGGAAGTGCTTGACCAGGAGATTAAGCAATGCATGTAGTGAAAGTTCTGCTCTGTAGTGGCCCACTGACACCTATTCATGCCAAAATTTGAAGGAATGCTCTGTTTATCGGTCTATTCACGTTTGTAGACATGTATTGCAAGTTTGATTTCAACTGGTCTATCTTTGATATAATTATAGCTCCTTGTGTCAGAAAACTCATGACGCACTTACTGATTTATGTACTGCAGGCAGGATTTAAGAAAATGTGAATGTTTTAAATATAATTATTTACTTTGAGACTCCACTGAATCATTCTAGACCAGTTTTGAGACGATATCATGAAAACTCAGAGACTAGTTTGTTAATTGGCTTGCTTATATATATATTACTTTATATAATTGCAGAAAAAATAAAAAGATTTCTAACAGACTTGTAATGAGAAAGTTGTTACGCTAAGTGCACTGCATCACGGCAATGCAATTTTATTGCCACTCACCAAAAGTATTTGGACATAAACACTTTTTTCCTAAAACAGCGCCACCTAGAGGCCAATTGACACCAAAATTTACAGGCTACTACAGAACGTCTGCATGGACATACTATTTAAGTTTCGCGATGGTTGGCTAATGTTTAGCTAGTCAAAACCAAGTTTAATGCTAATTGGCTAATTACCATCATTTTTTAATTATCATAATGTCCATAATATATCCTTCATAGAGTAGCACAAAGATGCAGCATGCAAAGTTTTAGCTTAATTGAGTGTACAGTAGCGGAGAAACAATGTTTTGTCTGTTACAGCGCCCCCTATTGACTAATTGAATCCAAATTAAATGGGAGTCCCCAGATTTAAGTGTTCAACCAACCTATGAAGTTTGGTGAGAATTGACATCAGCATTCCAGGTTGGGTTTTTCAAAGAGAGAATACTCTGTAGCGCCACCAGCTGGTGGAGGTAAAGACCCCCAATTTTAAATGTAGCCCATAAAACTTTCACGTCATGACCGTCATTACGATACCAATATTCCCGTTTAGAGCAGGGGTCAAGATTATACTCATAGTCATAATAAACATGTCCTGGCCAGGGGGCGGGATTAAGAGTAAATATTGGCCTGTAGTCGGAGTATAAAAACGACACTATGTAGAAACTGAGGAGCAGCTCTAACAGGTCGTTGAGGAGGAGGAGGACGATGAAGGCTGAAATGTGTCCTCCATTCTTGCGGTGAATATGTATAACATAAAGAGCCCTAAAACAGCGCCACCTAGAGGCCAATTGACACCAAAATTTACAGGCTGCTACAGAACGTCTGCATGGACATACTATTTAAGTTTCGCGATGGTTGGCTAATGTTTAGCTAGTCAAAACCAAGTTTAATGCTAATTGGCTAATTACGACCATCATTTTTTAATTATCATAGTGTCCATAATATATCCTTCATAGAGTAGCACAAAGATGCAGCGTGCAAAGTTTTAGCTTAATTGAGTGTACAGTGGCGGAGAAACAATGTTTTGTCTGTTACAGCGCCCCCTATTGACTTATTGAATCCAAATTAAATGGGAGTCCCCAGATTTAAGTGTTCAACCAACCTATGAAGTTTGGTGAGAATTTACATCAGCATTCCAGATTTATAGGCAATTTAGTAAATTTAGCTTCACGTGCAGGTGTTGAATTGGCCTGTGGCAGCCATACTGCTGACAAATATGCAAACATCTTATATGATTCTGTACCTCCAGACTCAGATGAACATTTTGACACCTATATTGATGGAGTATCATGAACATCCTCGGACTAGTTCAACTTAATTAGTTTCACACATTTTGCAAAAAATGGTGCAGCCAAAGTGGGCGGAGCTATAAGAATGCAGCGGGGCGTTGTTTCAGAATTCTTCACCCATTAAGAATCAGAAAGAATTTTGACTATGTCTCATGGTTCAGGAGCTATTTGACAAAACGTGAAGGCGTGCGCTATAGCGCCACCATCAGGCCAATCTGCACCATTTCAGGTGTGTGGCTAGATCTTTGTACAAAATATCTTCACACCAAATTTGGTGTCTGGATGGCTTAAGATGGCTGCTCTAGAACAACTTCTAGGTCAAAAATCGAGCGGAAGAATAATAAGAAAAATCTCAGCAATAACAATAGGGTTCCAGCACCTTCGGTGTCTATCTCGGACACCTTCGGTGTCTATCTCGGCATAGACAGACCACATTTCTAAGTCAGACCTTATCCATTACTGGTCTTATGGCTCCATCTAGTGGTCAAAAAAAGGAACTGCAGCACAAAAGAAAATGAAGACGCATGCTAACAATGAATGCAGACTCATAGAGGTCCAGTAAGGCCTTATCGAGTCTAAATTTTGGCTTTGATGGTCTGATTACCCGTCTAAGCACTTTTTTAGACAGGCATCTGTAGTTTGATCACAATTGGGCAAGCCGTGATATATTTATAACCACTAATATCAGAAACCTTATAAAAGGAAGTGATTGAAAACACCTCTCTAACGACTTTCTAGCACACAGCCTAGGCAAAATTCAACCTGTAAATCCATCAGATTTAAAGGAAGGCAATGGACTAAGTACATCCTGGTCACACTTATTAAATCACAAGCTGGAACCATTTAACACAACAAATTTAGTCTTTACTGTTGAATATTTAATTTCAGACTTCTTAGATTGGTTCTAGATCAATCAAGATAAATATTTTTAAATTACTAGCTGTGTTTAACAAGAAAGGCTCAGGCAGTATTCACTCATGTTACTTGGCAGCATGTCATTCATTTTCATTTGGCTCCATCTAGTGGTCAAAAAAAGGAAGTGCTTGAACAAGAGATTAAGCAATGCATTTAGTGAAAGTTCTGCTCTGTAGTGGCCCACTGAGACCTATTCATGCCAAAATTTGAAGGAATGCTCTGTTTATCGGTCTATTCACGTTTGTAGACATGTATTGCAAGTTTGATTTCAACTGGTCTATCTTTGATATAATTATAGCTCCTTGTGTCAGAAAACTCATGACGCACTTACTGATTTATGTACTGCAGGCAGGATTTAAGAAAATGTGAATGTTTTAAATATAATTATTTACTTTGAGACTCCACTGAATCATTCTAGACCAGTTTTGAGACGATATCATGAAAACTCAGAGACTAGTTTGTTAATTGGCTTGATCATACTTTTTATAATTGCAGAAAAACTAAAAAGATTTCTAACAGACTTGTAATGGCAAAGTTGGTGCGCGAAGTGCACTGCATCAGGGGAATGCAATTGTATTGCCACTCACCAAAAGTATTTGGACATAAACACGTTTTTCCTAAAACAGCGCCACCTAGAGGCCAATTGACACCAAAATGTATAGGCTACTACAGAATGTCTGCATGTACATACTATTTAAGTTTCGTGATGATTGGCTAATGTTTAGCCAGTCAAAACCAAGTTTAATGCTAATTGGCTAATTACGACCACAATTTTTCAATTATCATAATGTCCATAATATATCCTTCATAGAGTAGCACAAAGATGCAGCGTGCAAAGTTTCAGCTTAATTGAGTGTACAGTAGCTGAGAAACAATGTTTTGTCTGTTACAGCGCCCCCTATTGACTAATTGAACCCAAATTAAATGGGCGTCCCCAGATTTAAGTGTTCAACCAACCTATGAAGTTTGGTGAGAATTGACATCAGCATTCCAGATTTATTAGCAATTTAGTAAATTTAACTCCACGTGCAGGTGCTTAATTGGCCTGTGGCAGCCATACTGTTGACAAATATGCAAACATCTTATATGATTCTGTATCTCCAGACTCAGATGAACATTTTGACACCTATATTGATGGGGTATCATGAACATCCTCGGACTAGTTCAACTTAATTAGTTTCACACATTTTGCAAAAAGTGCAGCCAAAGTGGGCGGAGCTATAAAGTTGCAGCCGGGCGTTGTTTCAGAATTCTTCACCCATTAAGAATCAGAAAGAATTTTGACTCTATGTCTCACGGTTCAGGAGATATTTGACAAAACACGAAGGCGTGCGCTATAGCGCCACCATCAGGCCAATCTGCACCATTTCAGGTGAGTGGCTAGATCTTTGTACAGAATATCTTCACTCCAAATTTGGTGTCTGGATGGCTTAAGATGGCTGCTCTAGAACAACTTCTAGGTCAAAAATCGAGCGGAAGAATAATAAGAAAAATCTCAGCAAAAACAATAGGGTTCCAGCACCTTCGGTGCTTGGCCCCCTAAATATAGCCGCAAGCGGCAATTGAGGGGGCCAAGCAATCTCAGCACGAACAGACCACATGGCTAAGTCAGACCTTATCCATTACTGGTCTTATAGCTCTATCTAGTGGTCAAAAAAGGAACTGTAGCACAAAAGAAAATAAAGACATTTGCTCACAATGAATGCAGACTCAGAGTTACAGTAAGGCCTTATCAAGTCTAAATTTTGACTTTGATAGTCTGATTACCAGTCTAAGCACTTTTTGAGACATCTGTAGTTTGATCACAATCGGGCAAGCCGTGATATATTTATAACCACTAATATCAGAAACCTTATGAAAGGAAGTGATTGAAAACACCTCTCTAACGACTTTCTAGCACACAGCCTAGGCAAAATTCGACCTCCAAACTCCTCAGATTTAAAGGAAGGCATTGGACTCAGTACTGCCTGGTCACACTTCTTAAATCACATGCTGAAACCATTTAACACAACAAAGTCAGCCTTTACTGTTGAATATTTAATTTCAGACTTCTTAGATTGGTTCTAGATCAATCAAGATAAATATTTTTAAATTACTAGCTGTGTTTAATAAGAAAGGCTCAGGCAGCTTTCACTCATGTTACTTGGCAGCGTGTCATTCATTTTCATTTGGCTCCATCTAGTGGTCAAAAAAAAGAAGTGCTTGACCAGGAGATTAAGCAATGCATTTAGTGAAAGTTCTGCTCTGTAGTGGCCCGCTGAGACCTATTCATGCCAAAATTTTAAGGAATCCTCTGTTTATCGGTCTATTCACGTTTGTAGACATGTATTGCAAGTTTGATTTCAACTGGTCTATCTTTGATATAATTATAGCTCCTTGTGTCAGGAAACTCATGACGCCCTCACTGATTTATGTACTGCAGGCAGGATTTAGGAAAATGTGAATGTTTTAAATATAATTATTTACTTTGAGACTCCACTGAATCATTCTAGACCAGTTTTGAGACAATATCATGAAAACTCAGAGATTAGTTTGTTAATTGGCTTGCTCATACTTTATATAATTGCAGAAAAACTAAAAAGATTTCTTAGAGACTTGTAATGGGAAAGTTGTTACGCTAAGTGCACTGCATCACGTGAATGCAATTTTATTGCCACTTACCAAAAGTATTTGGAGATAAAACACGTGTTTTGTAAAACACTAGTGGCCAATTAACATAGACATTTATAGGCTGTTACAGAATGTCCACATGTACATACTATTTAAGTTTCGTGATGATTGGCCCATGTTAAACTAGTCAAAACCAAGTTTAATGCTAATTGCCTAATTACGACCATATTTTTTCAATTATCATAATGTCCATGATATATCCTTCATAGAGTAGCACAAAGATGCAGCATGGCAAGTTTTAGATTAATTGAGTGTACAGTAGCTGAGAAACAATATTTTGTCTGTTACAGCGCCCCCTATTGACTAGTTGAACCCAAATTAAATGGGCATCCCCAGATTTAAGTGTGCAACCAACCTTTGAAGTTTGGTGAGAATTGACCTCAGCATTCCAGATTTATAAGCAATTTAGTAAATTTAACTCCACCTGCAGGTGTTTAATTGGCCTGTGGCAGCCATACTGTTGACAAATATGCAAACATCTTATATGATTCTTTACCTGCAGACTCAGATGAACATTTTGACACCTATATTGATGGGGTATCATGAACATCCTCAGACTAGTTCAACTTAATTAGTTTCACACATTTAGCAAAAAATGGTGCAGCCAAAGTGGGCGGAGCTATAAGAATGCAGTGGGGCGTTGTTTCAGAATTCTTCACCCATTAAGAATCAGAAAGAATTTTGACTCTATGTCTCACGGTTCAGGAGATATTTGACAAAACGCGAAAGCGTGCGCTATAGCGCCACCATCAGGCCAATCTGCACCATTTCAGGTGTGTGGCTAGATCTTTGTACAAAATATCTTCACTCCAAATTTGGTGTCTGGATGGCTTAAGATGGCTGCTCTAGAACAACTTCTAGGTCAAAAATCAAGCGGAAGAATAATAATAAGAAATAATAAAAAAAATCTCAGCAAAAACAATAGGGTTTCAGCACCTTCGGTGCTTGGCCTCCTAATAAGAAGAAAAACCCTAACAAATACTATAGGGTCCCTGCACTACTTGCTAGGACCCTAATAATAATGTAGCATACATCAGAGAGACTGTGTTGGTCAGAAAATGAAACTCACAATCTTACCAAACGGTTTTTGAAGTTATAAGTGAGTGTTAGACTTCAATATTAATAGAGTTAGTGTGAGTTTGAGCAGTGTGTTACTAAATGTCACTGGAGTTTGAGGATTTAAACATGACTTAAAGATCAGTTGTGCTGGTTCAGCTCTGGAGGATGAACCAATAATAATGAGAATGGGTAAAAACCTGTAAGGAACTAAATAGAAATCCACTGTAAGACCATCACAAGCACGATTAAACAATGTCCCACTACAAACACTGATCAGTTTATGGTGAATAAAATGATGAATCAGTTAAGAGAAGTGATATTTAGTCCCATATTCACTGATGAATTTCACACCAGTATTATAAGATTATTTACACACTAGTCAGTTTATAGCCTCTTTAAACAGTCTCTCTCTGAAATGGTGAATTACAGGTAGAATAGCTCGTACGACATCAGTACAGTTCCTCCTACCGTTTACACTGAACACTAGTTACACAGTAAACCCAACTGAACAGTGTAGCACACTGAACACTAGAGTTACACAGTAAACCCAACTGAACAGTGTAGCACACTGAACACTAGAGTTACACAGTAAACCCAACTGAACAGTGTAGCACACTGAACACTAGAGTTACACAGTAAACCCAACTGAACAGTGTAGCACACTGAACACTAGAGTTACACAGTAAACCCAACTGAACAGTGTAGCACACTGAACACTAGAGTTACACAGTAAACCCAACTGAACAGTGTAGCACACTGAACACTAGAGTTACACAGTAAACCCAACTGAACAGTGTAGCACACTGAACACTAGAGTTACACAGTAAACCCAACTGAACAGTGTAGCACACTGAACACTAGAGCTACACAGTAAACCCAACTGAACAGTGTAGCACACTGAACACTAGAGCTACACAGTAAACCCAACTGAACAGTGTAGCACACTGAACACTAGAGCTACACAGTAAACCCAACTGAACAGTGTAGCACACTGAACACTAGAGTTACACAGTAAACCCAACTGAACAGTGTAGCACACTGAACACTAGAGTTACACAGTAAACCCAACTGAACAGTGTAGCACACTGAACACTAGAGCTACACAGTAAACCCAACTGAACAGTGTAGCACACTGAACACTAGAGTTACACAGTAAACCCAACTGAACAGTGTAGCACACTGAACACTAGAGTTACACACTAAACCCAACTGAACAGTGTAGCACACTGAACACTAGAGCTACACAGTAAACCCAACTGAACAGTGTAGCACACTGAACACTAGAGTTACACAGTAAACCCAACTGAACAGTGTAGCACACTGAACACTAGAGTTACACAGTAAACCCAACTGAACAGTGCGGATATTCTCCTCTCACCTTTTAGCTCTTCTATGACTCTCTCTGTGGAGTGATGGGTGCTAGAGATGATTCACCCTCTCTCTCATCTCTCTCTTTCTTAGTTCAGTCTGGAACAGATGAAGCAAGAAGGATAAAATGTAGCGACACGTAAATACACCTCAGGGGGAGGAGATGTGTGTGTGCGTGCATGTGTATTTGTGTGTGCGTGTGTGTATATGTGTGTGCGTATGTGTGTGTGTGTGTGCGTGTGTGTGCACGTGCGTGTGTGTGTGTGTGTGTGTGTGTGTGTGTGTGTGTGTGTGTGTGTGTGTGTGTGCGTGTGTGTATGTGTGTGCGTATGTGTGTGTGTGCATGCGTGTGTGTGCGTATGTGTGTGTGTGCGTATGTGTGTGTGTGCGTATGTGTGTGTGCGTGTGTGTGTGTGTGTGTGTGTTTATGTGTGTGTGTTTGTGTGTGTGTATGTGTGTGTGTGTGTGTGTGTGTGTGTGTCTCTTTAACAGAGAATGTAAATGCATTGTGACTTTGTAAGTATGTCTGAGTGTATAATGGGATTATATTGGTCCACTATTGTGTTTAACTTAAATATTCTATCACACTTTCAGGTTTATTAGTCATTTGTACTACATGTCAGGACATTTATGCATTGAAATGCTTGTGGTGAGACTCGGGTTATTACTCTACAGCAGGGCAGCATTAATATACATACTAACTGAACATACTAAATTAAAGAGATTAAATAATTAGATATACTCTAAATACGAATACACAGATGTTGACACAGATATTTAATGTTTATGTATGCTAAAAAAAAAAGAATTTTTTTATTTAAATGAGAGTAAAACTTTAAAAAAACATTTTGTTGACAATGCTTACACATTACAATAAAATATTTTGGGAATATTATTGAAAGTTTATTAAATTAAAAGTCTTATTTTTTTTATTTCTAAACAAGTAACACTTGTTAGTGTTTAACTATTAGTGCATGTTTTTGCTGAAGGTAACTTCTACCTCTTGTAGATCTTTAATTTTAAGTTTCATTGATCCCTCTACAGTCAGTGTGTAATATTCCAGATTCCCTCGTTCTCTTATAATGAGATTATTTAAACACTGTAATTTATTATTTATACAGGGCTGCTGTTTTGTGTTTACTAGTTTGGTTCCCACACGTACCGGTGCAGCCTCAGTCTGTATCGTGTAATCATTTGGTGGTTTGTGCTCGGTGTGGTGACTGCTCTCCTCTCAGTGGTCTGATGTTTCAGTGAAGTGTATAAACAACTTTAGAGACTTCATGGTACACGAGCACAAGATCATAAAGATGATTATTAATCATGTACATCTTGATGGTGTGTTTACAGCATCATAGCCACCTGTTTTCTCTGCTGGGCTTTTCACAACCTGAAAAAAGAGCAATTAAATACGGGTCTGTGAGATCTGCATGTCAGTATGTTTAGCGATGGAGACGTTTAGAAACTCTGTGTTAGTGATTAGCTGACTGTTACGATCAGGCTCTGGAATTTTGGTGATGGAACATGCACACAGTACCGTCTGCTGACTGAACACCAGAGTGTCTGTGAACAGAGTAAGTGTTGAACAGTGTGAATGTTCAGAGTGAACACTGAGGAGAACATGGGTTTTTATGATCCAGGTACAGAGCATAGAGACTGAACTCTCGAGCTTCTATGATTTTCCTGATTAAAAGAGTTATAGGCATGTATTCTAGCGCCCTCATATCAGACACATGTGTAAATGGATCAGTACCCCTGCCTTACATACCCCAGGTGTTTTTAAAGGGTTACCATGAGCCAAAGTAATTTCTTTACTGCATACCTACATGGTAGAGTTGTATATAGGCCTGATGGAGGAAGCAGATGGACTGGTTTAATGGCACATGAACAAGAACATTTACAGACCACGCTGAGTAAACAACGAGCATGTGATAGGATCAGTAGGAACAAACAGGGATCACCATCCAGTCCATCAACTTAAATCAGCGAGCAGAAAGTGCTGCTATTATGGGATGGGGTGTACATAGTGCAGTAGCTGTTTTACTGTAAAGTGGTCTGTGGTCTTAGTAAAAGTATAGGCATCAGGCATGTCTGTGATTACGGCACCAACAGTTTGGGGACCATTTGGCTTTAAACTCCATATAAATGAAAACTCTCATTCTCTTACATGAAAAAGTAAAAACTGAAAATGTTGTAGCTTCTGTGTGGTGCAGTCTTTCAGTGGTTTGTGCTCAGCATGTTTTCCTCTCAGTGGTCTGTTTGTTTTTCAGTAAGCAGAACCTGCAGACCTCATAGTGCAAGACTCAGACGATCATGGTAACTTAAAATCAAGTCGTGTACATGAAGATGGTATCACTGCAGCTTCCTGTGGTTTGTATCTTTTAGCAGCCTATAAACGTTAGCACCTGGTTTCAGAGTTGTGGTTCAGCTGAAATGTGAGTTCAGCATATTCTGGTCCACTTTCAGATCTAGCCCAGATATAAACATGACTGACGTGTATCTGAGCCTTACCACTGCACACGAACCGCAGCCTTTACTGAGTTACAGGTTTTGAACACGGGATTCATAGGAGTCTTACCAAATTTAATTATATAGTCATAAATAGGTAAAGGGCTCACTTTGATATGGTTTGGTGGAGAAAGTGACAGAAAGCAGCTATTAGAATAAAATCTGAGTAGGTCATTCATATGACGCCACATCAGTGCTGTGACCTTGTTCATCTGTACATTTGCTACCAAATTATTTGTGTATATATTAAATTAATTTCTATCTTTGCAATAGAGGCCACTTCTAAGACTAGTCTGGTCACATCATGGAAAAAAGAAACAATACTAATATTTTATTTTTAGACAGTCCTTAAGAGATTAATTTGTTATAGTTTATATCAGATATAAAAGATTAAACATCATGAATCTTGTAAAAAGTGTTTCCTGTTTTTGTCCCAACATCTGGGTTTTATTTCTAGTTATTGTATGGATGAATAATAATAGGCTACATTTATATAGCGCCTTTCACATACGCTTTACAATTTCCAAAGAATAAATAAATAAATAATCATGTAGAATGAAAATGTTTTTAACTGGGCGTTAAAGATGATAAGAGAGGGAGAAGAGCGAATAGCTGAAGGTGAGGAGTTCCAGTAACACTAAAGGACCTGCCACCCAGAGGAAAGCCTGAATCTAGGAACAGCTAGAAGGCCACAGTCAGAGGACCTGAGCTTGGGAGATGGAGCTTTAGGATGTAACAGGGCTGGCAGATAGGTGGGTGCTCGTCCGTGCCAGGCTTTAAAGGTCAGTAGCAGGATTTTATAGCAGATGCGTTCTTCAGTTAGAAGCCACTGTAGCTGATAAAGGGTGGGGGTGATATGCGTGTACCTCTGATGCGCTGACTCGAGGTGCTCAAGGCGTCTGCTGGTGGTTTTAATAGTTCAGAAGTAAACCAGGGGAAGGAGTGAGGGGAAGAGACAGTTCTGGTCTTAAGAGGAGCTCAAGTGTCAAGGATGGCAGAGATAGACTCATTATACAGAGAGACAGCATCATCAGCTGAGAAAAGCTCATAGCTGCTAGAGACAGAGGTCAGAGAAAGACCCATCTCTGTTCTTTCAGAACACCATTTCTCTCTTTCAGAGTAACACTGCAGACATCTGATCAGAGGTAAGAACTAATCATGACTGTGTCATATGGAACCGAACTGGTTCTAGACTCTACTGCTATAGAACCTGTTTAGATGGTTTAATAACAGTCTGTATTTGTGTGCAGTGAGATTTTAGGAACAGTCATATTCAGTGTGTGTGTAGACGTTTATACCGGGACTTTTAAACTGGGACTTTGTCGTATCACACAAAATTCATCTTCAGAAAAATGAAGCATTGGACAAACCAAAACACAGAAAATACAGCATCTCTGGTTGTTTGGGTTTTATTGTGGCATGTGTGTTATAAGTGACACACAGTGAACGTATCCTCTACAGAGAGCCCACTTTAATGTGGTGGTTTTATGGAGTTTATCATGTTGGAAAAAAAGAACCGAAAGTATAAAGAGTGCTGTGTTATTTACAGGGCACAGTTCATGCTACGCTTTTAAAAACTCTGGTTGTTGGATCTTAGTGAGCTCTCTGTGGTCATTCCATCATTTCAGTAAGTAGTGCAGGCCTGACGGTCTTTACAGTATTAAATATAATATTACTGTAGAATAAATGATCATTATCTGACATTTTTATCACAGGATAAAGAACCACTGATTCAGCAGCTGAGTACAGAATGGCACACGTCCTCTTCTCCAGACCTTCATATCCTTGGTATGATACGGGAGAAGAGCGTCTGGCTGGTAAGATCAGACTGTCCATCTTCCTCATCGCTGGACTGTGTGGGGGTCTTCCAGCTCTGGTTTGGGCTCTGCGTGTTCTGTATGGTCATTATAAGAGTGGAGGCCGAATCTCAGCCCTGGTCATCATGCTCCTCCTCTCTGACCTGCTGGAGCTGCTTCTGAGTCCATACGTAGTGACCAAACTGTTACAGGATGATGACTGCTGGGACTCGAGCTGGACATGCCGTTTATTAACCTCTGTATGGTCAGCATCAGTGATCTACGGGCTTCACCTCCAGCAAGTGGTGGCTCTGGAGGCTGCGCTGTCTTCCAGACATCCACCCTGCTCTGCTCATGTGTTCTTTCCTTCTTGCTTCATAACCATCTCCATTAATGTGTTCTTTAGTTTCTTCTTCTGTGAGGTTTTCAGCGCAACTCTTCTCGTACTCCTCACTCTGCCTCTTCTTTTAATGATAACATTGACATCATGTATAGTCACTTGTAGAGCTCCACCCCAAATCAGGGACTCACCTTACAGAACCAGGAAGCCGAGTTCTACAGTGTTAGCTTTTGTCACATCCACACTGATCCTGTATGGAACGTTTACCAGCGTATGTGCAGCCATGTTAATTGTTCGACCCTGGGGTCACAGGTATGTCTGGGATGTGTTTGTGATGGGTGTTTGTCTGATGAGTCTGAATGTAATTATAGACCCCCTGCTGTGTGTGCTGGTCTACAGAAGGCCCACAGACCTCAACAAGTCTGAGGTGAACATCTAGCGTCCCCCTAATAACCACAGCAGTCCTGCAGCATCTGTATTTAATGTGTCCAGTGTTTCTCTACACCCCTCTGTCCTTCCTGCTCAGTGCTGAACGTGTCTGATGTCTGAGCGATCTGAACGAATTCATGAGGCCTGTCTTTCAGACCCAGAGTATAACCTGCTTATGAACGTCTCACTGTGTGAATACTAAGTTTTGGATGTCTCTTAAGGGGACAGTCACTGTTGTCTGTTTTGGTGCAGCTTCATGACAAGAGGTCTGGAAGAGCACTGCTTCTGCAGTCGGAGCCACTTCAGAGAAAAAGGGGAAGGAAATCACAACCTCCTCGTAACTCAGCCCTCAGAAATCACCTAAGCAGCATAATTCCCCCTACCCATTCACCGTGTACCCATAGCCAGCTGTCCACTGACACACCTTCCTCACACCTCACAACAGAGAAGACCGTCTAACCAGCCAGCAGTACAGAACTAGCCCCTGTAGTGGACGGGGTTTAATATGGCGGAGCTGATTCTGCTGCTCAGCTTATGAATAAAAACATATTTACTCTGAATATTTCCACTAACTCTGCTGAGGTGAGAGGCAGTTTGTGATGGGGTCATGCTGAGCTCTGTTATTACAGACAGCCGACCTTAACTCAGGGTTCTGTGTCTGATGGAGGCCGGTCTGGATTTAACCTTAAAATCCTTCCAGTTTTAAACACATGTGACTGTTTCTCAGTAGAACCTCAGTTTGGGTTCATTATAGCAGCTATATACAGTTCTAGATCAGCTCAGTCCAATCAGCCCAGATCAGCTCCTGGAGATGGAGGAATTAAGCTTCATAGGGTTCAACAAATGTCTTAGTCTGTTCTGAGTCCGTATTTAGGCGGCTGTAAAATTGATAAGGCTGTTTGGTAGCGTGACTGTACGCCTGCTTTACAATGTGCGGTTTGTTTAACCAAAGCTTTTTTCCTCGATTTGCATATGTGACATAATGAACCGGTTATTGAGTCTTAAGAGTTTAGAATACACCATGTTACTGTTAGACTAGTGATCTGCGCGTGTGATGGTGCCTGTGTGTTTATGGCTGTAAGAACTGTAGGTGTCTTTAGGTCCTCGTGATCTGTGATGTAAGCTCTGATGTCCTGCTGTGGTTTGGGAGGTGGTCCTGCCCCCTCCTGTGTCCGTATGACCACTTTGTAATAATGTCTCTGTATGTTTAAGCAGAAGGCGGGTCATCTCACCCAGAACACAGTATCTGAGGAAATGACCCCGAGCCTGCTCTCCCTTTGTACTGCCTTAATGTCAGTCAAATAGACGCGTACTCAATAAAAGAGTCTGGTATCAAGCTGGGCTCAATCTAACGACTTTTAATCTAGTCTGGAGTATATGACCATGCTGCACATCAGCCCTGAGGACGGCAGGCGGGACAGAGAGTTCAGGCACTGTGCGGTCTGAGATGTAGACAGACATAGAGAGAGGGAAAAGCAGAGGGGGGATCACTTCCTCTTGAAACAGGTCTCGAGTGCGTCCTTTCCTCTTACATTCTTCAACATCCTGCCAGCTGTGTTTGATTGACAGGTAGCGTTGCCAAGCAGTGAAAATGCGGTTACAAACAGGACTGCAGTGTATTTTTATTTTGGCAAAGCTGAAGCGCCACCATGAGGAGATACTAGCGCATATCGAGGAAGGTTCCACTTTAACAGCCGCTACACACAAAAATACAAATGCAGATACACATTGGGGTTTGAACTGGAAGTGTGTATATGATCACGCACACTCAGTTTGGAAATGGAATTAATGATGCTCACCTGAGTTAGCATAATAAAATTAGCATTAGAATTTTTAAATATTTAATTGTTAGTCTGGAACAGAGTTCTCGAGCCTTTCCACCTGAAGACCCACTACTGTACACCTGTAACGCTTGAACCACGACAGGTTTAGGATCAGATCATCCATTTGAGTTCAGTCACAGAAAACAAAATTTAATTAAATAATAAAAATGTATTTTGTGTATATACTGTAGATCTAACTGTCTGATCTGAGAGTCTTTAGAAGTTAACATCATTTAGATTAGATTCTCTTAGACTAGATAATACTTTACTGTCCTTTTTTTACAGGACTTTCTCTCGTACCAACTTACTCCAACAGTCAGGAAACAGTCAGGGTAGGGAACCAGCCTTGTGACTGGAGGGTCGCCAGTCCTGGACAGACAGCACACGACTGAAGTGCCTCTGAGCAAGTCACCTAATGGTCAACTGCTCCCTAGGCACCATGGATAGGGTCGCCCACCGCTTCAGGCAAGTCTGCTCATTGTCCCACAGTATGTGTGTTCACTAGAGTGTGTGGATGTGGGTGTTTCACTTCATGGACACAAATAGAAAATGTTTAAAATCACAAAATACACATGAATTGCTAAACACATAAATAGCATGTAAATAATCAACTTTTAAAAGCATTTTTTATTTTTTCTTATAATTAAGTCCATTATTTTGTCATGAGGTTCCATCACCAGCTCACTAAGAACTCCCGGTGCATTAGGCCACAGGTTGAGAAACTGTGCTCTAGATCTGAGGTCTTTAAATCCAGACTTGATTTTGTAGTAACTGTTAATTCATCAAAGTGTTATTATAAATGATAAAGTGTTATTGTAATTAAGTAGCCACCTAGTGGTAACTACCAGCGATTGCAAAGTCCAGAGACTCATTTCAAGGTTACTTCTTCATTCAGTTTGTGCTAGTGGGTTCTGATTAGGATTTGTTCTCCTGTTAGTAAGGTGGGCTTTGAGCTTTTAATTTACTTTGACTTAGATTCTGTCAGTTACTAGGCTGTGTTGTTAGCTTGCTGTACCTAGAGTTAATTGTAATTACTAGGCTCAGCTGTGGTTTCAGGTTAGCCCAAGGTGTGAATCACAGGGTGTGGCCTAAGGCACATATATTCAGAAGGTGTCCGCTACAGACAAAATGCGGTGTGAAGAGGCCCATCACAGATGTCTACCTCCAACCTTGGCTAAGTATCTCTCATGTAATTTATACCTGCACTTGAATTTACACTTCTGCTTCTCCACTATGTGCTTTACAATACCTGTTCTTTCATCTCACAGACCTAGAAGATCTCACGGTCACCACAGGAAGCGCAATACCAGCAACCTCATCTACGCCCCGCGGTCGTCTCTTACTCAGACCAGGGTGGTAGGTGGGCTCTGGAATTGTCAATCTGCTGTCCAGAAGGCAGACTTCATCTCGGCTTTAGCATCCCACCACTCTCTGCACTTCTTGGCTTTGACTGAGACTTGGATCACCCATGAGAACTCGTCAACTCCAGCTGCTCTATCCTCTGCCTTTAACTTCTCCCATTCACCGAGACAGACTGGCAGAGGTGGGGGCACAGGTTTGCTGTTGTCTAGAAAGTGGAACTTTACTCCACTTTCATTTCCTCACCTTGCAGTTTCATCCTTTGAATATCATGCTGTCACAGTGTCCTCCCCCACTAACCTTCATATCATTGTCATTTATCGACCTCCTTGTCCTCTAGGTAACTTCATCGACGAGCTAGACACTCTTCTGAGTCTCTTCCCTGTTGATGGGTCCCCGCTTCTCCTACTCGGCCACTTCAACCTCCCATCAGACAAGTTGCAGTCATCATGCCTGCAACCACTACTATCATCCTTCGACCTCACCCTCAACCCATCCCCTCCAACGCACCGAGGTGGCAACACTCTGGACCTGGTCTTCAGTAGACCTACCCCTGCGCTGGATGTCACAGTAACCCCTCTTCACTGCTCAGATCATCACTTTCTATCTTTCTCTCTCTCCTGTCCAGCTCTTCCTGTCCATATCACCCCTTCACATTCCTCCTTCACTCGGCGTAACCTGCGCTCCGTCTCTCCCTCTTCTCTTGCTTCAACCATCCTCACTACCCTCCCTCACCCTGACTCCTTCTCCTCTCTCTCCCTGAACACTGCTACAGATACTTTACTTTCTTCTCTCTCATCTGCATTTAACCATTTGTGTCCTCTCTCCCCCAGGTCAACAAGATCTTCTCCACCTGCCCCCTGGTTGTCAGACGTCCTGCGTAACAACCGGAGAGAGCTGAGGAGAGCTGAAAGGAAGTGGAGGAGATCCCAGCTTGACTCTGACCTACACACCTACCAAGCCATCCTCTCCAGGTTCTCAGGGGAAGTGACCTCTGCGAAGTCATCTTTCTACAAGAGGAAACTGGAGGAATCGGCGTCTGACCCTCGCAAACTATTCAGTATCTTCTCCTCTCTCCTCAACCCTCCCTCTCCCCCTCCTCCCTCTTCCCTCACCCCGGAGGACTTTGTCACCTTCTTTGAAGAGAAAGTGAATAAAATCCGCCAGTCGTTTTCCTCTGTCCCCGCTCCTCCTTCCATTAATCCTCATCCTCTTGCCACAAACTCCTTAACCTGTTTTTCTTCTCTTTCTACAGACGATGTCCTACAGCTACTGGAATCCAGCAACCCCACGACCTGCCCACTGGATCCCATTCCATCCACACTGCTCCAGTCAATCTCCCTGGACCTGCTACCCTTCATCTCCTCCCTTATAAACTGTTCCCTGTCATCAGGTCATGTTCCACAGGCCTTCAAGACTGCCAGAGTGGTTCCCATCCTGAAGAAACCCTCGCTGGACTCCTCAGACATCAGCAGTTACAGACCGGTATCACTTCTTTCTTTTCTCTCTAAAATTCTTGAACGTGCTGTCTATAATCAACTCTCCTTCTTTCTCTCCCAGAACCAGCTTCAGGACATCAACCAGTCCGGCTTCAAACCAGCCCATTCCACGGAAACTGCTCTCATCGCAGTAACTGAGAGGCTTCATGCAGCGAGATCAGCCAAACTGTCCTCAGTTCTGATTCTGCTCGACCTGTCTGCAGCCTTCGACACGGTGAACCACAAGATCCTCCTGTCGGTCCTCACCGATCTTGGAATCACCGGCACTGCATGGAAGTGGTTTGAGTCCTACCTGGAGGACCGCCACTATCAGGTAACATGGAATGGGTCCACGTCTGCTCCATGTAGGCTCTCCACCGGTGTCCCTCAAGGCTCGGTGTTGGGTCCTCTTCTCTTCTCTCTTTACACTCTTTCTCTTGGAGAAGTAATTACCTCTCACGGCTTTTCTTATCACTGCTATGCTGATGATACGCAACTCATGCTTTCCTTCCCATCATCTGATACACAGGTCTGCAACCGCATCTCAGCATGCCTGACCGACATCAGCTCATGGATGACAGCTCACCACCTTAAGCTCAATCCCAGCAAGACTGAGCTGCTGTTCATCCCCAGCACTACAGGTCCTCACCGTGATCTTGCCATCTCATTCGGGAACTCGTTGATCGCCCCGCCTGAGGATGCAAGAAGTCTTGGAGTGATTCTGGATGGCCAGTTATCGTTCTCGGCTCATATAGCGAACCTGACTCGGTCATGCAGATTCCTCCTCTACAACATCCGGAGGATACGACCCTTCCTCTCTCAGGAAGCCACCCAGCTGCTTGTCCAGTCTCTGGTCATTTCAAGGCTAGACTACTGCAACTCGCTCCTGGCTGGTCTTCCTCTGCGGGCCATCAGGCCCTTGCAACTTGTCCAGAACGCTGCAGCCCGTCTCATCTTCAATCTTCCAAAGTTCACCCACGTCACTCCACTGCTGCGCTCCCTTCATTGGCTTCCTGTCGTTACCCGCATCAGATTTAAAACTCTGAGGCCTACAAAGCCAAGAATGGACCAGCGCCTCCCTACCTTATGGCAATGGTGAAGAGTCGAGCTGTACCTCGAGCCCTTCGCGCTTCAAGTACAGCTCGACTCGAACCGCCATCCCTGAGGACACATGGAAGACAAGCGTCCAGACTCTTCTCTGTCCTGGCTCCCAGATGGTGGAATGAACTCCCACTGGGCGTCAGAACAGCGGAGTCTCTCGCAGTCTTCAAACGCAGACTGAAGACCCATCTCTTCGTAATGCACTTGAGTGAGTGAGCTCTAGTAGAGGTGTAAGTTGTGTGTATTGTGTTGCACTTATAACGACCTTTTCTCCTCTATAGGAATGAGCACTGGGCTGGGGTTGCCAGGTAATGCTTTACTTGCTCTATGTCTGTGTATTAATCTCTAGGTACCAGCACTGGCCCCCTGTTCGGGCAGTGTCTGAGCTCGTGGTGAGTTTTAGGCTCTAAACTTCCTGTACTAGCTGGAATATTATCCAACGGAGCACTAAGCACGGTTGTAAGTCGCTCTGGATAAGAGCGTCTGCTAAATACCTTAAATGTAAATGTAAACACTTCCTCTTCAAAAAGTAGAGAAGTGAATCATAAGATTGTTAAATAAATTAGTTCCACTCAATTAAAAATAGTTCCATCAGTTTTTAAAAGAATCAGACTTTATGTAATTTAAGCTCTGCTAAGCCTGAAACTAAAATCTTTATAAAGATACTCATAGATACAGCTATATAAAGAAATACACCTGGATGGATGATTTAAAATACCTGTAAAACGATTTTATTTTAATGTTCAGACACCTCTGGTCAAATTAGTTTTTTTTTTTTTTCTTAGAAAATCACTCAAAAATCAATAAAAAAATCAATATGTTAAATTCAGAAATTAAACAGCATAAAATAATAATAATAATAATAATAATAGAAACTCAACAGAACTTCATTTTTATTCCTTTATATTGTTTTTATTTTTCTTTATGTATTGCGTTCTTTGTTTATTTTGCTTCATTGCTGTTTACTTATGTTTTATGCCATCCTAATGGGTGTGAGTAAACAACATAATCCCCAGCATGACTCCATGTGTATGTACAGTTGGAGTTTAGTGGGTGGGAGGAGAGGGTTTCCCTGAATATGACTCTAGGAAGGTGGATGCTCTATCATTACTGTTCTTACATCACATTAACCGCTCGTGTCTTTACACATGTTAAACATGTTATGACCCATCATAATACTCTTGTACAGCGTTAAAATAATAACAATACTAATAATAGTAATAATAATAATAATAATAATAATAATAATTTAATATTTTATAACCTCTAGAAAACCTCTGGTTGTTGATCTTAGTGTGGTCACAGCTCTCTGTGGTCATTCCATCATTTCAGTAAGTAGTGCAGGCCTGACGGTCTTTACAGTATTAAATATAATATTACTGTAGAATAAATGATCATTATCTGACATTTTTATCACAGGATAAAGAACCACTGATTCAGCAGCTGAGTACAGAATGGCACACGTCCTCTTCTCCAGACCTTCATATCCTTGGTATGATACGGGAGAAGAGCGTCTGGCTGGTGAGATCAGACTGTCCATCTTCCTCATCGCTGGACTGTGTGGGGGTCTTCCAGCTCTGGTCTGGGCTCTGCGTGTTCTGTATGGTCATTATAAGAGTGGAGGCCGAATCTCAGCCCTGGTCATCATGCTCCTCCTCTCTGACCTGCTGGAGCTGCTTCTGAGTCCATACGTAGTGACCAAACTGTTACAGGATGATGACTGCTGGGACTCGAGCGTGATGTGCCATGGGTTAACCTCTATATGGTCAGGATCAATGATCTACGGGGTTCACCTCCAGCAAGTGGTGGCTCTGGAGGCTGCGCTCTCTTTCAGACAACCACCCTGCTCTGCTCATGCGTTCTATCCTGACTGTTCCATGATCATCTCCGGCACTGCGTGCATTTTTTTCTTCCTCTGTGAATATTTCAGGGTAACTCTTCTCCTACTCCTCACTCTGCCTCTTCTTTTAATTATAACACTGACATCATGTATAGTCACTTGTAGAGCTCCACCCCAAACCAGCGACACCCCTTACAGAACCAGGAA
>JAMWET010006085.1:0-20053 GCA_024036415.1 Prochilodus magdalenae
GAGTGAGTTTCTGAGCTGGAGATAGGCACGGTAAAGTTGTGTATTAAGGTGAGTTCTGAGCTGGAGAGAGGCGTGTTCAGGTTTGGTTTTAGAGTGAGAGTTCTGAGCTAGAGATAGGCGTGTTCAGGTTTGAATTAGAGTGAGTTTCTAGAGCCTGGAGATTCGGGTTCATGTTTGTGTATTGTAGGGAGTTAGTTCTGAGCTGTAGGCAGGGTGTGTTCAGGTTTGTATTAGAGGGAGGTCTGAGCTGGAGATAGGCTTGTTCAGGTTTGGTTATATTAGAGTGTGAGTTCTGAGCTGGAGAGAGGCGGTATTCAGGATGTATTACTGCAGTGATGTTTGAGCTTGTGCTGAGAGATGAGCGTGGTTTAGGTTTGTATTAGAGTGAGTTCTGAGCTGGGAGAGAGGCGTGTTCAGGTTTGTATAGGAGTGAGTTCTGGACGTTGAAGATGAACGTGTTTAGGTTTTGTATTAGAGTGAGTTCTGAGTTTGAGAGAGGCGTGTTCAGGTTTGTATTAGAGTTAGTTCTGAGCAGGATATGATCGGGTTTAGGTTTGTATTAGAGTGAGTTCTGACCTGGAGAGTGGCGAGTTCAGGGGTGTATTAGAGGGAGTTCTGAGCTTGTAGGTAGCCGTGTTCAGGTGTGTATTAGAGTGTGTAAGTTCTGAGCTGTAGATACGGCGTGTTCAGGTTTGTATTAGAGAGTTCTGAGCTGGAGAGAGGCGTGTTCAGGATTGTATTAGAGTGAGTTCTGAGCTGGAAGCATGATAAACGTGTTTAGGTTTGTATTAGAGTGAGTTCTGAGCCTGGAGAGAGCGTGTTCAGGTTTGTATTAGAGTGAGTTCTGAGCTGGAGATAGGCGTGTTCAGGTTTGTATTAAGGTGAGTTCTGAGATGGAGAGAGGCGTGTTCAGGCTTGTATTTAGAGTGAGTTCTGAGCTGGAGAGAGGCACGTTCAGGTGTGTATTAAGGTGAGTTCTGAGCTGGAGAGAGGCGTGTTCAGGTTTGTTTTAGAGTGAGTTCTGAGCTAGAGAGATAGGCGTGTTCAGGTTTGAATTAGAGTGAGTTCTGAGCTGGAGATAGGCGTGTTCAGGGTTGTAGCTGAGGGAGTTTCTGAGCTGTAGGTAGGGTGTTCAGTTTTGTATTAGAGTAAGGTCTGAGCTGGAGATTAGGCATTCTTCAGGTTTGTATTAGAGTGAGTCTGGCTGGAGAGAGGCGTTTATCAGGATTGTATTATATGAGTTTCTGAGCTGGAGATGAGCGTGTTTAGGTTTGTATTATTAGAGTGAGTTTCTGAGCTGGAGAGAGGCGTGTTCAGGTTTGTATTAGAGTGAGTTCTGAGTTGAAGTTACATGAACGCACCTGTTTAGGTTTGTATTAGAGTGAGTTCTGAGTTGGAGAGAGGCGTGTTCAGGTTTGTATTAGAGTGAGTTCTGAGCTGAAGATGAACGTGTTTAGGTTTGTATTAGAGTGAGTTCTGAGCTGGAGAGAGGCGTGTTCAGGTTTGTATTAGAGGGAGTTCTGAGCTGTAGGTAGGCGTGTTCAGGTGTGTATTAGAGTAAGTTCTGAGCTGTAGATAGGCGTGTTCAGGTTTGTATTAGAGAGTTCTGAGATCTTGAGAGGCGAGTTATGGATTGATTTAGAGTGAGTTCTGAGCTGAAGATGAACGTGTTTAGGTTTGTATTAGAGTGAGTTCTGAGCTGGAGAGAGGCGTGTTCAGGTTTGTATTAGAGTGAGTTCTGAGCTGGAGATAGGCGTGTTCAGGTTTGTATTAAGGTGAGTTCTGAGATGGAGAGAGGCGTGTTCAGGCTTGTATTAGAGTGAGTTCTGAGCTGGAGAGAGGCACGTTCAGGTGTGTATTAAGGTGAGTTCTGAGCTGGAGAGAGGCGTGTTCAGGTTTGTTTTAGAGTGAGTTCTGAGCTAGAGATAGGCGTGTTCAGGTTTGAATTAGAGTGAGTTCTGAGCTGGAGATAGGCGTGTTCAGGTTTGTATTAGAGTGAGTTCTGAGCTGTAGGTAGGCGTGTTCAGGTTTTTATTAGAGTGAGTTCTGAGCTGGAGATAGGCGTGTTCAGGTTTGTATTAAGGTGAGTTCTGAGATGGAGAGAGGCGTGTTCAGCCTTGTATTAGAGTGAGTTCTGAGCTGGAGAGAGGCACGTTCAGGTGTGTATTAAGGTGAGTTCTGAGCTGGAGAGAGGCGTGTTCAGGTTTGTTTTAGAGTGAGTTCTGAGCTGGAGATAGGCGTGTTCAGGTTTGAATTAGAGTGAGTTCTGAGCTGGAGATAGGCGTGTTCAGGTTTGTATTAGAGGGAGTTCTGAGCTGTAGGTAGGCGTGTTCAGGTGTGTATTAGAGTAAGTTCTCAGCTGGAGAGAGGCGTGTTAAGGTTTGTATTAAAGTGAGTTCTGAGCTGGAGATAGGCGTGTTCAGGTTTGTATTAGAGTGAGTTCTGAGCTGGAGATAGGCGTGTTCAGGTTTGTATTAAGGTGAGTTCTGAGATGGAGAGAGGCACGTTCAGGTGTGTATTAAGGTGAGTTCAGAGCTGGAGAGAGGCGTGTTCAGGTTTGTTTTAGAGTGAGTTCTGAGCTAGAGATAGGCGTGTTCAGGTTTGAATTAGAGTGAGTTCTGAGCTGGAGATAGGCGTGTTCAGGTTTGTATTAGAGGGAGTTCTGAGCTGTAGGTAGGCGTGTTCAGGTGTGTATTAGAGTAAGTTCTGAGCTGGAGATAGGCGTGTTCAGGTTTGTATTAGAGAGTTCTGAGCTGGAGAGAGGCGTGTTCAGGATTGTATTAGAGTGAGTTCTGAGCTGGAGATAGACGTGTTCAAGCTTCTATTAGAGTGAGTTCTGAGCTAGAGATAGGCGTGTTCAGGTTTGTATTAGAGTGAGTTCTGAGCTGGAGAGAGGCGTGTTCAGGATTGTATTAGAGTGAGTTCTGAGCTGGAGATGAGCGTGTTTAGGTTTGTATTAAAGTGAGTTCTGAGCTGGAGAGAGGCGTGTTCAGGTTTGTATTAGAGTGAGTTCTGAGCTTTAGATAGGCGTGTTAAGGTTTGTATTAAAGTGAGTTCTGAGCTGGAGATAGGCGTGTTCAGGTTTGTATTAGAGTGAGTTCTGAGCTGGAGATAGGCGTGTTCAGGTTTGTATTAAGGTGAGTTCTGAGATGGAGAGAGGCGTGTTCAGGCTTGTATTAGAGTGAGTTCTGAGCTGGAGAGAGGCACGTTCAGGTGTGTATTAAGGTGAGTTCTGAGCTGGAGAGAGGCGTGTTCAGGTTTGTTTTAGAGTGAGTTCTGAGCTGGAGATAGGCGTGTTCAGGTTTGAATTAGAGTGAGTTCTGAGCTGGAGATAGGCGTGTTCAGGTTTGTATTAGAGGGAGTTCTGAGCTGTAGGTAGGCGTGTTCAGGTGTGTATTAGAGTAAGTTCTGAGCTGGAGAGAGGCGTGTTCAGGATTGTATTAGAGTGAGTTCTGAGCTGAAGATGAACGTGTTTAGGTTTGTATTAGAGTGAGTTCTGAGCTGGAGAGAGGCGTGTTCAGGTTTGTATTAGAGTGAGTTCTGAGCTGGAGAGAGGCACGTTCAGGTGTGTATTAAGGTGAGTTCTGAGCTGGAGAGAGGCGTGTTCAGGTTTGTTTTAGAGTGAGTTCTGAGCTAGAGATAGGCGTGTTCAGGTTTGAATTAGAGTGAGTTCTGAGCTGGAGATAGGCGTGTTCAGGTTTGTATTAGAGGGAGTTCTGAGCTGGAGAGAGGCGTGTTCAGGTTTGTATTAGAGTGAGTTCTGAGTTGAAGATGAACGTGTTTAGGTTTGTATTAGAGTGAGTTCTGAGTTGGAGAGAGGCGTGTTCAGGTTTGTATTAGAGTGAGTTCTGAGCTGGAGATGAGCGTGTTTAGGTTTGTATTAGAGTGAGTTCTGAGCTGGAGAGAGGCGTGTTCAGGTTTGTATTAGAGTGAGTTCTGAGTTGAAGATGAACGTGTTTAGGTTTGTATTAGAGTGAGTTCTGAGTTGGAGAGAGGCGTGTTCAGGTTTGTATTAGAGTGAGTTCTGAGCTGAAGATGAACGTGTTTAGGTTTGTATTAGAGTGAGTTCTGAGCTGGAGAGAGGCGTGTTCAGGTTTGTATTAGAGGGAGTTCTGAGCTGTAGGTAGGCGTGTTCAGGTGTGTATTAGAGTAAGTTCTGAGCTGGAGATAGGCGTGTTCAGGTTTGTATTAGAGAGTTCTGAGCTGGAGAGAGGCGTGTTCAGGATTGTATTAGAGTGAGTTCTGAGCTGAAGATGAACGTGTTTAGGTTTGTATTAGAGTGAGTTCTGAGCTGGAGAGAGGCGTGTTCAGGTTTGTATTAGAGTGAGTTCTGAGCTGGAGATAGGCGTGTTCAGGTTTGTATTAAGGTGAGTTCTGAGATGGAGAGAGGCGTGTTCAGGCTTGTATTAGAGTGAGTTCTGAGCTGGAGAGAGGCACGTTCAGGTGTGTATTAAGGTGAGTTCTGAGCTGGAGAGAGGCGTGTTCAGGTTTGTTTTAGAGTGAGTTCTGAGCTAGAGATAGGCGTGTTCAGGTTTGAATTAGAGTGAGTTCTGAGCTGGAGATAGGCGTGTTCAGGTTTGTATTAGAGGGAGTTCTGAGCTGTAGGTAGGCGTGTTCAGGTTTGTATTAGAGTAAGGTCTGAGCTGGAGATAGGCTTGTTCAGGTTTGTATTAGAGTGAGTTCTGAGCTGGAGAGAGGCGTATTCAGGATTGTATTAGAGTGAGTTCTGAGCTGGAGATGAGCGTGTTTAGGTTTGTATTAGAGTGAGTTATGAGCTGGAGAGAGGCGTGTTCAGGTTTGTATTAGAGTGAGTTCTGAGCTTTAGATAGGCGTGTTTAGGTTTGTATTAGAGTGAGTTCTGAGCTGGAGATAGGCGTGTTCAGGTTTGAATTAGAGTGAGTTCTGAGCTGGAGATAGGCGTGTTCAGGTTTGTATTAGAGGGAGTTCTGAGCTGTAGGTAGGCGTGTTCAGGTGTGTATTAGAGTGAGTTCTGAGCTGGAGATAGGCTTGTTCAGGTTTGTATTAGAGTCAGTTCTGAGCTGGAGATAGGCGTGTTCAGGTTTGTATTAGAGTCAGTTCTGAGCTGGAGAGAGGCGTGTTCAGGTTTGTATTAGAGTGAGTTCTGAGTTGAAGATGAACGTGTTTAGGTTTGTATTAGAGTGAGTTCTGAGTTGGAGAGAGGCGTGTTCAGGTTTGTATTAGAGTGAGTTCTGAGCTGAAGATGAACGTGTTTAGGTTTGTATTAGAGTGAGTTCTGAGCTGGAGAGAGGCGTGTTCAGGTTTGTATTAGAGGGAGTTCTGAGCTGTAGGTAGGCGTGTTCAGGTGTGTATTAGAGTGAGTTCTGAGCTGGAGAGAGGCGTGTTCAGGTTTGTATTAGAGGGAGTTCTGAGCTGTAGGTAGGCGTGTTCAGGTGTGTATTAGAGTAAGTTCTGAGCTGGAGATAGGCGTGTTCAGGTTTGTATTAGAGAGTTCTGAGCTGGAGAGAGGCGTGTTCAGGATTGTATTAGAGTGAGCTCTGAGCTGAAGATGAACGTGTTTAGGTTTGTATTAGAGTGAGTTCTGAGCTGGAGAGAGGCGTGTTCAGGTTTGTATTAGAGTGAGTTCTGAGCTGGAGATAGGCGTGTTCAGGTTTGTATTAAGGTGAGTTCTGAGATGGAGAGAGGCGTGTTCAGGCTTGTATTAGAGTGAGTTCTGAGCTGGAGAGAGGCACGTTCAGGTGTGTATTAAGGTGAGTTCTGAGCTGGAGAGAGGCGTGTTCAGGTTTGTTTTAGAGTGAGTTCTGAGCTAGAGATAGGCGTGTTCAGGTTTGAATTAGAGTGAGTTCTGAGCTGGAGATAGGCTTGTTCAGGTTTGTATTAGAGTGAGTTCTGAGCTGGAGAGAGGCGTATTCAGGATTGTATTAGAGTGAGTTCTGAGCTGGAGATGAGCGTGTTTAGGTTTGTATTAAGGTGAGTTCTGAGCTGGAGAGAGGCGTATTCAGGATTGTATTAGAGTGAGTTCTGAGCTGGAGATGAGCGTGTTTAGGTTTGTATTAGAGTGAGTTATGAGCTGGAGAGAGGCGTGTTCAGGTTTGTATTAGAGTGAGTTCTGAGCTTTAGATAGGCGTGTTTAGGTTTGTATTAGAGTGAGTTCTGAGCTGGAGATAGGCGTGTTCAGGTTTGAATTAGAGTGAGTTCTGAGCTGGAGATAGGCGTGTTCAGGTTTGTATTAGAGGGAGTTCTGAGCTGTAGGTAGGCGTGTTTAGGTGTGTATTAGAGTGAGTTCTGAGCTGGAGATAGGCTTGTTCAGGTTTGTATTAGAGTCAGTTCTGAGCTGGAGATAGGCGTGTTCAGGTTTGTATTAGAGTGAGTTCTGAGCTGGAGAGAGGCGTGTTCAGGTTTGTATTAGAGTGAGTTCTGAGCTGGAGATAAGTGTGTTTAGATTTGTATTAGAGTGAGTTCTGAGCTGGAGAGAGGCGTGTTCAGGTTTGTATTAGAGTAAGTTCTGAGCTTTAGATAGGCGTGTTTAGGTTTGTATTAAAATGAGTTCTGAGCTGGAGAGAGGCGTGTTCAGGTTTGTATTAGAGTAAGTTTTGAGCTTTAGATAGGCGTGTTTAGGTTTGTATTAAAATGAGTTCTGAGCTGGAGATAGGCGTGTTCAGGTTTGTTTTAAGGTGAGTTCTGAGCTGGAGAGAGGCATGTTCAGGTTTGTATTAGAGTGAGTTCTGAGCTGGAGAGAGACGTGTTCAGGTTTGTATTAGAGTGAGTTCTGAGCTTTAGATAGGGGTGTTTAGGTTTGTATTAGAGTGATTTCTGAGCTGGAGATAGGCGTGTTCAGGTTTGTATTAGAGTGTTTTGTTTAGACATAATAGAAGATGATTTAAGTTATTTAAAACAGGATTTAAAGCTACATGTAACAAACATTGCAACCTGGAATGTGTGACCTGTTTAGTCAGTAGGAGCGACAGATTGTGGGGCCCACACTGGCAGAACAGCAGCTCATGGGACTGGTTCTGTAGGAACAGCAGCTCAAGGAGCCTGCACTGAATGTGTAGCAGCTCAAGCGGCCAGTACTGTGGGACCAGTGAAGCACTCAGTCAGGTCAGTAGGCTCAGAGGCTTGCTGATCAGGGGACTTGGAGGCTGACAACCAAGAAGAGGATGGAGAGGCTGTACCATGAGCTGACAGAGGGGAACCAGAAATCCTGATGCCTCAGCCCCTACCAAGGGTTTTCAAGTACAGCTTGATGCAGGGACTGGGAGTGGCCCTCTTTCAAGAAGAGGAATGATTAGTGTGTAAGACAGCAGGCCTTCGAGAGGAGCAGAACAGAGCCATCCTATGTCTAACCCTAAAATGGGCCATGAAAAAAAGAGAATTTAACTGAAAGGGTGACACTTTAAAATGGTCACAGGTCATGGCCCACTATCCTTGTTATGTAACTCTGCCAAACTTTCTCAAAGTCTGACCTGAGGGACATCCTTGGAGTTTGATTCTGCAGTGCAGTACGTGAAAGATAGATACAGCACAATGCCAAAATCCCTGGCTTGTATTCCACCTGAATCTGAAGAAGGGCTGGAGAAAGTCAAAACCAAGGAGGACAAGTACTCCTAGAGCTGGAGGACTCCTACATGCTGTAGATGAGCGGAGATAAAGTGTGGGTGAGGCCCCATCCATTCTCTCGAGCCAAGGTGAGGTATGCTGCCAAAGATTGCCAGAAAGATTGAGGGCTGCCCAGAGAGTCAAGGTGGTGAGCCCAGTTAAACTGTCCAGCTGCATACATCGAGTCTAATCAAATCAACACCGTCCACGCTGAGGACCTAAAGCCTGTTCATGGGGGGTATGCAACCTTTAGGGTTACATGATCATGTTTTGTTGTGCTATGTTTGCTTATGTTACAACTTGTTATTCCACTTCAAGCCTTGTGGCGGGTTATTCTACACAGACTTCTTGAGGTAGGTTCCAGAGAAGTTGCTCTCTCTGCTCGGACTGCCAGCCTTCTTTCACAGTTCTCCTGTTGGAAACCCTTTCAGCTCATCTTCTCTAGGAGTGCCTGTAATCATGGAGGGAACTGTATGCATTGTTACCGCTTGCTGAACTGCAGGTCATGTTTTCTTGTGCAGGTTTCTCTTCTCTCCAGACCTTCATCCTGGTACTGTGCTTCATCTCGTTAACACTAGCCGTTGGACTTGGAGCTCCTGCTTTTATCTTCCTACAGAAACAAGGTACCACATGTTCTGAAGCAGGGGGTTCCTAGTGGGTTGATGCAAGGAACCCATTATCTTCTAGTTCTGTAGCGATGGGCTCTGTCTTCTGGTTCTGTATTGGCTGCAGATCAGCAGATTCCTAAATGAGTAACCCTTTGGTGACCAACCATAAACATGGCTCTCCTGATAAATCTCGTTTGAATGTGCGACAGAGGGAACGAAATAGCTGTTTTCTTTTTGGTTCTCTTTCAGAAACAGACAGACGAGTGATGATCATGTATGCCTGTCTGGCCTTCTGTCCAAACATTTGCTTGTTCATTGCCTTTGTAATGTGGTCAACAGAAGGTGAGTTTCAGAGCCTTATAGCTGCACGGGACTAGTGTCACCTGTAGGTACAGGAGCCTAACAGGCTCATGAGCTTTACTGTCTGGCAGTAAGCATAGTGGAGTGATGTTAATCCAGCATGAATATGAAGGGATGTAATTGGATGTTTTTGGTTTGAATGGAAGCATACTGCCTGTCACTGTGCATGGAGACGTGGCTCACCTTGTGTCTGGTATATATCTGCAGGAGTTTTCAGCGAGGTTGTCATTTGTGCAGTTGTCAGCCTCACTCGGTGTCTGATGTTGATGAAGACTGCTCCATATCTTAACCTACTTCCAGGTATGAGCTTCAGACGTAGTGAGAACTCAAATGCTCCTGATATACTTCAACAAAGACTTGATCATTAGCGTAAAAGGGAGTCCAGTGTGGTGGCACTGAGGGACAAACATATAACTAGTAAATCTTTAAATAATTACATCCATTTGAGTTTACAGAACGTTTGGTGAAGGAACTGAAGATTCTGTGTGTCCCACTGCAGTACTTAATCCTCGCATCAGCTGTGTACACATGTGAGTAGAGCAGTTTTGTGACTTGATCCATAAATGTTAAATAAAACTACTAAGATATTAAATATGGATGTTATTAATGAGAAACTCTCTAATTTGGCATGTTACTTTGATGGTTTGCTGTAGGAGAGTTACCTGTTCACCTCTTACCTGTTAGTTTGGGTCCCAGTGTAAGTTAAAATGGGGTGTGTGTGCACATACCTGTATATCACACCTCAAGCCCTCAGTGGGTGGAATGAGCTTACCTAGATCGGGTTGGTTCCATGTACAGCAAGAGGCAGTTCTTTGCAGGCTGAGTGGCTGTAAAGAATATGTCAAGTTGATGGATGAAGGACTTTGTGGCATGGTGCCATAGGAACAACCTGCTACTGAACACTTCCAAGACTAAAGAGATGGTGGTGGACTTTCGCAGGGCGAGGCCACTCACACAGCCGGTCTTTATTGAGGGGGTGGAAGTAGAGATGGTTAGGACCTACAGGTATCTTGGACTGCACCTGGACGAGAGGTTGGACTGGTCAGCCAACACTGATATGCTGTACAGGAAGGGGCGGAGCCGACTCTACTTCCTGAGGAGGCTGGGGCCCTTTAACATCTGTAGGAAGCTCCTGCAGATGTTCTATCAGACTGTGGTGTCCAGCTGTCTCTTCTATGCTGTGGTGTGCTGGGGAGGAAGCGTTAAGAAGAGAGACGAGATGCGTCTGGCCAAGCTGGTCCGGCGAGCAGGGTCAGCTGTTGGTGTGGAGCTGGACTCGGTGGTGAAGGTGGCGGAGAGGAGGACACTGCACAAACTGCTGTCCATTATGGATGATTATGGGCACCCACTGCACACCATCATCATGGACAGAAGGAGCAAGTTCAGTGGCAGGCTGCTGTCACAGAGCTGCTCCACGGACAGACTCAGGAGATCCTTTGTCCCGAGAGCCATCAGGCTCTACAGCTCTTCCCAGTGGGGCCGGAAGAGGGACGAGGACAGAGGAGGAGTTAATTTTCTTGTTAAATCATAGGGTTATTTATGCATTATTACACTTTACTGTATATACTGTACATCCTAACTCCTGGACACTCTCAGACACTTTACTGTATATATTGTATATCTGAACTCCTGGACACTCCACTCCACTTAAATACCAATATGTGCACATGTTTATTATGTTAATTCAGTCATTATTTGCTGATAACTGCGCCCCTTGCACAATCATGCACATTTATTTATTACTATTGCACTGTCTTTTCTACAGTATACAGGTATATCTATATTTTCTTGTATGTATTTCTTGCCTCCTTGTGAAGTGAGATATATTTATATTTAGATATTTATCCATAGTGACCTGTACAATGTATAGTTTATAGTTAACCGTTAATACTGCTGCCTGTACCGACTGATTTAGGTTCTTCATACTGCACAACCCTGTTTTTATTTGTTAATTTGTATTTGTATCTATCTATCTATCTATCTATCTATCTAACATTGTGCATTTCCTTTTAAATACTTTCTGTGGTAGGCCCTGTTTAGTAATTCCTGTCATAGGCCCTGTTTAGTAACTCCTGTCGTAGGCCCTGTATAGTTATTCCTGTCGTAGGCCCTGTTTAGTTATTCCTGTCGTAGGCCCTGTTTAGTTACTCCTGTCGTAGGCCCTGTATAGTTATTCCTGTCGTAGGCCCTGTTTAGTTATTCCTGTCGTAGGCCCTGTTTAGTTATTCCTGTCGTAGGCCCTGTTTAGTTACTCCTGTCGTAGGCCCTGTATAGTTATTCCTGTCGTAGGCCCTGTTTAGTTATTCCTGTCGTAGGCCCTGTTTAGTAACTCCTGTCGTAGGCCCTGTTTAGTAACTCTTGTCGTAGGCCCTGTTTAGTAACTCTTGTCGTAGGCCCTGTTTAGTAACTCCTGTCGTAGGCCCTGTTTAGTTATTCCTGTTGTAGGCCCTGTTCAGTAATTCCTGTCGTAGGCCCTGTTTAGTTATTCCTGTCGTAGGCCCTGTTTAGTTATTCCTGTCGTAGGCCCTGTTTAGTTATTCCTGTCGTAGGCCCTGTTTAGTTATTCCTGTCGTAGGCCCTGTTCAGTAATTCCTGTCGTAGGCCCTGTTTGGTTATTCCTGTCGTAGGCCCTGTTTAGTAACTCCTGTCGTAGGCCCTGTTTAGTAACTCCTGTCGTAGGCCCTGTTTAGTAACTCTTGTCGTAGGCCCTGTTTAGTAACTCCTGTCGTAGGCCCTGTTTAGTTATTCCTGTTGTAGGCCCTGTTCAGTAATTCCTGTCGTAGGCCCTGTTTAGTTATTCCTGTCGTAGGCCCTGTTTAGTAATTCCTGTCGTAGGCCCTGTTTAGTAATTCCTGTCGTAGGCCCTGTTTAGTTATTCCTGTTGTAGGCCCTGTTCAGTAATTCCTGTCGTGGGCCCTGTTTAGTTATTCCTGTTGTAGGCCCTGTTCAGTAATTCCTGTCGTAGGCCCTGTTTAGTTATTCCTGTCGTAGGCCCTGTTTAGTAACTCCTGTCGTAGGCCCTGTTTAGTTATTCCTGTCGTAGGCCCTGTTCAGTAATTCCTGTCGTAGGCCCTGTTTAGTTATTCCTGTCGTAGGCCCTGTTTAGTAACTCCTGTCGTAGGCCCTGTTTAGTTATTCCTGTTGTAGGCCCTGTTCAGTAATTCCTGTCGTGGGCCCTGTTTAGTTATTCCTGTCGTAGGCCCTGTTTAGTAATTCCTGTTGTAGGCCCTGTTCAGTAATTCCTGTCGTAGGCCCTGTTTAGTTATTCCTGTCGTAGGCCCTGTTTAGTAATTCCTGTTGTAGGCCCTGTTCAGTAATTCCTGTCGTAGGCCCTGTTTAGTTATTCCTGTCGTAGGCTCAGATTTATGTTCAAGTCTGCCTGTGTTTGCTGTAACTATCCCAGAACTTTATTAGCTGAACCGTACAGTGAAGTGCAGTGTTCGATGTCTGAGTTCAGATTGGAATCCACACCAAGATCTGTCCAACTGATGTTCCTTCCTTTCTCCTGTTCTAGCTGAGTTTGCACAGCATGAGAAGAATGCTTATGGCCAGTTTGAAAGGAAGGTACTGTTCGCAGTAGTTGCACAACTTTGTATCTTTGTGCTGGTTTCAGGTAAGTCCACATTAAAGGGTTCTGTGTTCAGTTAATATGTCAGATCTGTGTGAGCACCGCTTCTACAAGTGACCTCAAAAGCAGCTAAGCAGACCTTCAGTTATAATAATACTCTCTCTTCGAGCCTGTGGAGATTACTGATCGAAGTTCTAGATATGTTAGTACTTAAGTAAGTGTTGAGAAGGGGCGTAGAGCCTTCCAGGCCATCAGGAATCTGTGTGGCCCCTACCCCCAGATCTTCTTTCACCACCTCGTTACGCATTAGGTCCCAGTCCCTGCTTTTCAGGTCCTGTGATGTTTCTAAGCACCACACATGACTGCCCCCCTCTGCTAGAACCCTCCTACAGTGCATGTAAAGTGCTTTGGTATACCATGGTATCTGAGTGCGCCCCTCACATTTTTGTAAATATTTTATTATATCTTTTCATGGGACACTAAAGATGTGGCATTGTAATACAATGTAAAATAGTCAGTGTACAGCTTGTATAACAGTGTAAATGTGGTGTGCCCTCACAGTAACTCAGCACACACCCCTATGTGAGAATGGCCACATTGGGCCCAAAATGTCAATATCTTGTGGCCACCATTATTTTCCAGAACTGCTTTAACTCTCTTGGGCATGGAGTTCACTAGAGCTTCACAGGCTGCCACTGGAATCCTCCTCCATGACTACATCATGGAGCTGGTGGATGTTAGAGACCTTGTTCTCCTCTACCTTCCATTTGAGGATGCCCTGCAGTTGCTCAGTTGGGTTTAGGTCTGGAGACATCTTTAGCGAGGCAGTGGTGGTCTTGGAGGTGTGTTTGGGGTGGTTATGATGTTGGAGTGTTGCCCTGTGGCCCAGTTTCTGCGGGGGTGGGGGGTGGGGGGAATCATGCTCTGCTTCAGTATGTCCCAGTACATGTTGGCGTTCATAGTTTCATCAATGAACGGAAGCTCCCCACAGCTGGCAGCACTCATGCAGCCCCACACCATGACACTCCCACCACCATGCTGGACTGTAGGCAAGACACACTTGTCTTTCTACTCCTCACCTGGTTGCCACCACACACGCTTGACACCATCTGAACCCAATCAGTTTATCTCGGTCTCGCCAGACCACAGGACAGGGTTCCAGTAGTCCATGTCCTTAGTCTGCTTGTCTTGTCAGCAAACTGTGTGCAGGCTTTCTTGTGCTTCATCGTTAGAAAAGGCTTCTTTCTGGGACAACAGCCATGCCTAACACATTGTGCGACGTATGGTCTAAGCACTGACAGGCCGACCCCCCACCCCTTTAACCTCTGCAGTAATGCTGGTGGACCATGGTGAGGCCTGTTCTGAGTGGAACCTGTCCTGTGAAATCGCTGTATCAAAGTGTCATATCTTCAGTGTCCCATGAAAAGATATAATCAAATGTTTACAAAATTGTCAGGGGTGTACTCACTTTTGTGAGAAACTGTATGTGTGTACTGCTGCTTGCCTGTCACAGGTGTGTGTGTTTTTAAAGGTGATGGGTTTATATCATATTCCTGTGAGAGAACATAAACATATTTTCTGTTCTAGCTAAATTTGCATTCCGGATATGTTTGTTTCTGTTCCTGGAAGTATACAGCAATGTTCTGATGATTACCTTTCTGGTGGATGAAACTCTTCTGATTCCGTGTACGTTACACACCCAGCCACCCACCCACATACACACACAAACACACCCCGAAGTTAACTGAATACTTTTTGTCCATATAGTGTATCTGAAGCATCATTCAGTACAGGGTGTAATGCAAACAAGATTGCCATTGATTTCCCCGCTTACTCAAGAATACTGTGTGATCATGTAATGATGGACAAACGCTGAGCTAAAAGCAGAGTCAAACACCACACACACACAACTAGAACATAAAGAGAAAAACAGAATACATGTCTCCAGTTTTAGTCGGATCGGATCATGTGGACATTTTGGTTCACCCCAATGTAACTCGGAGTGTGACTGGTCTAAGGGTCTAAGTGACCCTAAGCAGATCTTACAGGTGTGTAAGATCTGATATCAGCATCACCCCCCACCATGACATCACCATAACCACCATCATCATCACCATCTTAATCATCACCATCACTACCACCACCATTATCACCATCACAATTATCATCACCAAAAACATCATCGTAAACATTAGCCTCACAATCATCACCATCATCACCACCATCATCATCATAAATATCACATCACCACCACTATTATCACCATCACAATCATCACACCCATCATCACTACCACCACCATCACCATTATCATCCCCATCATCATCACCAACACCATTATCACCATCATCATCACATGTTTCATTATAATACTGAGCTGTGTATGCAGCTATAACTAATCTGTAGCTGAAGTGTTACTTGAATATTTTTGGTTATGTTGTAGATTTTATGATTGCGATGTCAGGAACGTTCATGGCGATGTTCATGCTTCTCACGCTACAGCGACACTGCTTTCAGCGGAAACCATTCAGCCGTGAGTACGATCAGGGTTTTACTGTTACTGATAATAATAATAATAATAATAATAATAATAATAATAATAATAATACTGTGAATATGATTTTTTAGGTGTCCAAATTGGCATCTTGTCTTTTATCTTAACTGGAACCTGCATATTTAATATCATAGCTTTTGGTTCTGCGTGGTCTAAAGGGGGTGATTTTGCCATTAGTAAGTGCCATTCATGTAACCAAATAATAAAGATAATAATAATAATAATAACTTATCTGGTATTATATGTTAATATCTGTGCATTGTTGTCTTCCACAACAGTCTGGATGCTTCCGTTTGAGGTTTTGGTATATATCTCCGCCTGGGTTGCTGTAATTTATGTGGTGAGGAATCAGAGGTTCTCCCAGTGGAGAGGATTGGGATGTAAGGAATTATAGATTTCTAATAAAGGAATAATTTATCATGTTATTGATTACTCTCTAATCTGTGAAGCTTCTCTTTCAGATATGTGCTGTGCTGCTGGTGTATCTGTTACAATCACTATAAATGGCATTCTGTATCTTTACTATGTAGCAACATACATGGAAAGTAAAGGTAAGAGCTATCATTATTATTATTATTATTAGTAGTAGTAGTAGTAGTATTAGTAGTAGTATTAGTATTATTGCTGCAATAATAACACTAACAATTGAATCAAAGTAACATCAGTAAATCCCTCAGTATAACTGATTATTACTCAGGTCAGATTAGACCAGAGACCCCATCACCAGGAGAGGAGGGTCTCAGCACCTATATGATAATAATAATAATAATAATAATAATAATAATAATAATAATAATAATAATAATAATAATAATGATTATGATGATGTAATTTGTCTGTGTATAAATGTTTATGATGTTTATTTTTTATATATTATTGTCTATATTTAGTTTTCAGATAAAAGTATTAATACTTAGTCATGTGACATCAGATTAATCAGCACTGTGGACTCGTTACAGTCAACTTAACCCTGAAGATGACGCATGTTTTCATATTCATATTCAGTTCCACATAATGTGATATTTGAGGCTGTGTAAGAATAATTCTGTGTCCTTTCTGGTTCTAGATTATTCTGGATACCTGGCTTTAATAGTCCTGCTGCTGGTTTTGCCTCCTGTGGTCCTCTTTGACCATCCGAGGAAAATTCCGAGTGAGTTTCTGATGAAGCTGATTTACTTGTTTGTTTAAATGGAGGTGTGGAGTCGTTCAGTGAGGAGGGCTGAGGGCATAAAAGCAGCGGAGAGCTCTACTGCTTGATGTTTTAACCCCTTTTAGGTTCTCCCATGTCATCTGTAGCTGAACACAGGAGGTGACAGCAAAAATCACTTTACCTGCTTGTAGGAGGGCAATGCTAAACCATCGCCTTACACTGGAACCACAGTCGGAACCTAGAACGCAGTGAGACTGGACATGGACTATCTACACATCAATGTCTGAATAGAAAGCTGCAGGAAGGACATGGACATGGGAACAAACATGTACACATGCTTCTATGGAGATACGAGAGGTCTGAATTATCGAGACACTTTTGTTGATGTTGGCTACACAGAAGAACCTTTAGTGCTAGAAGATGAAGTCAGACAGGCCTGGAGATAATTGCCAGTGAAGAAAGCCCCAGGAATCCTTAAGGTCAGACACATTTCAGGATGATTAAAGTTCTGACCAAAACAATCCCAAAAGAAACAGCTCAAATCAGGCTGCTGAAGATCCTCCATCACAGACTAGAACCTTATACTTAAACACAGAGTCGTCCAAGCAGGCTTCAGGAAAGGCAGTGGAACCGCATAGACCACCTAAATTAGGGACTGTCTCAGGAAAGTGGAAATTTCAGAACTTTTCATTGTTCTAATGAGGAATCTTCACACTGATTAACAAGCCAGTCAGGAAGGAAGGTCCCTGTGATATTCCATATCTAATAAATAAACTATAAAAGGACGTCTAAGGTTATGAAACAACAGATCCTGATAACTGCACCACTGAGACTCTCAAGGATTCAAGGATTCAAGGAGACTTTATTGTAATTCACATCACATGTGGTACATGGGGTGGATCGAAATTGTGGTACCCAAGGACCCAGTTTCACCCAGACAGCAGCACTTAAATAAATAAAATATACATAAATATATAAAAATATATATAAAAAAAATACAGAGAGATAAGCAGCAGGAAATGGAGAAGGTAGTAGCAGAGTGTATTTAAAGTGACTAGTGTCCTCAGAGTGTCGGTGCAGTGGTTCCACTAAGTGGCGTTTAGAAGTCTTCCAGCTTCCGGAATGAAGCTGTTCCTCAGTCTGTTCGTTTTACACCTAACGCTTCGCAGCCTCCTGCCTGAGGGGAGCGGGACAGTGAGTGTGCTGGATGAGTGGGGTCCTTCATGATGCAGGTGGCCCTCTTCCTGCATCTGAAGGTGTAGATGTCCGTGGTGGTGGGGAGGCTGACTCCGACAGACCTCTGTGCAGCCTTCACCACCCTCTGCAGAGCTTTCCTGTCTGCAGCAGAGCAGCTTCCGTGCCACACGTTGATGCTGGAGCATAGAACGCTCTCCACCACACACCTGTAGAAGGAGGTGAGGACCGAGCTCCCGAGCCCAGCTCGCCTCAACCACCTGAGGAAGTAGAGCCGCTGATGTGCCTTCCTGACCAGGCTGGAAGTGTTGTTGCTCCAAGTGAGGTTGTTGCTCAGGTGAACACCCAAGTACCTGTAGTTGGAGACCACTTCCACCGCAGACCCTCTGACATGCAGGGGGAGGTGGGCATGTCTGCCCCTTCTGAAGTCCACAATCATCTCCTTCGTCTTCTTTATGTTGATGCAGAGGTTGTTCTTCCTGCACCAGCCCTCCAGGTGTTCTACCTCCTGCCTGTAGCCAGACTCGTCACTGTTTGTGATGCATCCGACCACTGCCGTGTCATCCGCAAACTTCACAATATGACAGCCTGGGTGGATGGGTGAGCAGTCATATGTGAGCAGCGTGAACAAGAGGGGGCTCAACACACAGCCCTGAGGGGAGCCAGTGCTGAGGATTGTGGTGGAGGAGGAGAGGTTGTGGATCCTCACAGACTGCGGCCTGTTGGTCAGGAAGTCCAGGACCCAGTTGCAGAGAGAAGAGCGCAGACCAAGTGAGGGTCTGGGGTATCATGGTGTTGAAGGCGGAAGTGAAGTCCACAAAGAGCATCCGACATAAGAGTCCTTCTGCTCCAGGTGGGTGAGGGCAGTGTGGACCACAGAGGAAATGGCATCATCTGTGGATCGGTTCCTCCTGTAGGCGTACTGGTGTGGGTCCACAGTGACGTCGATGGTGGCTTTGATGTGGGTCAGAACCAGTCTTTCAAAGCATTTAGTGACTATCGGCGTGAGAGCTATCGGCCGGTAGTCATTCAGACCTGTCACTGTGGAGCTCTTGGGGACCGGGATGATGGTGGCGGTCTTCAGGCAGGTGGGAACAGCTGCCTGGGTGAGGGAGACATTGAAAATGTCTGCCAGGACCTCGGAGATCTGATCAGCGCACTCCCGTAGTACTCGTCCGGGTATGTTATCCGGACCAGCACTTTTCCGGGGGTTGATCCTCCTGAGGGTCCTCCTTACCTCTGCTGGTGTCACACTGAGGGGTACTTCTCCAGGTGTAGGGGTGAGTCTTATGCTGGGCGGGGTGTCAGGGTCCTCAAAGCGGGCATAGAATTTGTTGAGAGCCTCGGGCAGGGAGGGGTCTTTGGAACATTGTGCATCTCTGGTTTTATAGTCTGTGATGCACTTAATTCCCCTCCACATGCTCCTTGGTGTCCCTGGATTTTCAGAGCATATGCAGCTTTGGCCCTCTTAACACCTGCGGTCAGCTCTCTTCTAGCCCTCCTGAGTTCCTGTGAGTCGCCGGACCTGAAGGCAGAATCCCTGGCTTTCAGTAGAGAACGCACCTGACATCCTCCACACACTTGCTGATGTACCCGAGGACAGCAGATGTGTAATCCTCCAGATCCAGCTCCCCCTCACTCTCAGCAGCCTCTCTGAAGACATGCCAGTCTGTGCAGCCGAAACAGTCCTGCAGCACAGCGTCTGCGTCACTGGGCCACACAGTAATGGTCTTCTGTGTGGGTCTGGAGCGTCGCAGCGGGGGGTGGTATGCAGGGACCAGCATGATGGAGATGTGGTCGGAGAGCCCGAGGTGGGGGACGGCTCTGTACGCGTCTCTGATGTTGGTATAAACACGGTCGAGTGTGTTGTTTCCCCGTGTTGGAATGTCTATGTGCTGGTAAAACCTCGGCAAGGTGTTCGTCAGGTTCACGTGGTTAAAATCCCCCGCCACCACGTAAAACGTCTCCGGGTGCTTGTTCTGAAGCGAGCTGATGTTGTCATGTAGCTCCTTCAGTGCGTTGTTAGCATTAGCATCCGGTGCTATGTAAACGGCAATGACGAACACAGCTGTAAACTCACGAGGCAGATAGTGTGGCCGACACTTCACGGTCAGCTGTTCTGTCGCCTCGGGGGATAGGGCGTTTACCACCACACAGTTTGAGTACCAACCTTTGTTTATGTAGGCGCATAAGCCGCCCCCTCGTGCTTTTCCGGACAGCCAGTTGCGGTCCGCTCAGAAGAGCTGCTGGCTGGCACTCTAAAGGAGCTTTAGAAGATCTTAGAAGATCTGTTTCTACAAAGACCAGCATTGTCCAGGCTGTGCTCTCCTCTGGTCATTCGGAAGCCTGAAGACCCAGACGGAAAACAAGATGTTCTGGAGAGACAGTATCCCCATGGTCACCAGGAGTCAGACTTAAACAACATTAGGTTTTAATATGAGGAATTTAGTTTTTACAGACATGTGTGAATGTGTGTTGCAGAGCTTCCTCACATTCTTCTTCATCTGTCTGGAGCTTCAGGGTTAAGTATTGTCACGTCCATCACCCTGGCCTCAGAAATGATCTTAAAGTCAGGTGAGTGTGTGTATATATCTAATAAATAGTAATAACTATACGCGGTAATAACAGGAAGCCCACTCTGAATGCTGTAGCCCAGTTAGATCTGTACATTGATCTGTTATATGAACTGCTTCACCTGAAACAGTGTCTATGATTGTTTACAGTAGGTCCTGGTGAATCTACCTAAAAACCAACCTCATCATCAGATCATACATATGTAAACAATGCTGCACTGACCCAGAAACAACAACTACTCTCACACTGACCGCATTTTACAATCACTGGAAATATAAACACTCATGTAGGACTTATTTTATACAGTACATATATAAACATGTACTGTAAACATGTATATATATATATATATATTCACACACATACAAACAATACATATACTGGAGAACAAACATGAGACTGAACTGGAGAACAAACTGGGGAACAGACAGGAGACTGAACTGGGGAACAGACTGGGGAGCAGACTG
>JAMWET010006086.1:0-18635 GCA_024036415.1 Prochilodus magdalenae
AGAGTAAGTGTTACATTGCGGTGAGAATCTGAACAAGAAATCAAGTGAATTGTATAACTGCGGTGAGATATATAAATAAATCAGAAGTAAGTTATAACTTGGGTGAGAGTCTGATTACCATGTTAACATCCAGCTCTTTCTTATCATATGTGATCATTTAATTTTTTTAACTTAATCTATTTTAAGAATTTGTTGTATGAGGTTTACATGACTACTTGTGTAATCAAGTGATCAAGGGATTTTCCAGCAAGACATCTTCCCTAGGGCAGATGGGATCTTCCTGCATGACAGTGTCTTCCCTGGGGTGGATGGGATCTTCCAGCAAGGCCATACTGTACACCCTTCATAGAAGTAATAGCTGCACCCAGAAGGAATCAACTGACAAGGAATGAAACTTAATGGGTAGGTTTGACATCATGAGACTTGTGAAATATTCAAGTTCCACGCCCGGCCATGCATGTGACGTAAGCAAGACTGGGCCCATACTTCACCTGCAAAGAATGCTACCAACCCACCAGCAACCTTTACAAAATGGTTGAAAAATGGACCTAAGAGAAGAGTTCCAAAGCAATTTGAGAAGACTGTAGAGTTTGAGAGGGGTCGCATCGCAAGAAGCGGAGTGGTCTATATTATTATGTATTGTGTGCCATTCTGGACATGTAGATACTACCATAGCACACTGTTGGCGACAATGGATAGAAAAAGGGAAGCACCAGCGAGGCGATCTGGGAAACCTACATGAACTATGGATAGGAAAAATGTGCAGAGTAACCCAATAGCCATGACTGGAGACAATCAGCGAGCAGTGATGCCTCCATGAGACAGCTGCACCACGGAGGACTACATGCACACAGACCGTTACCACGACTGTCCTTAACACCACGTCACCGTCACCAAAGACTGCAGTGGTGTCGTACCAGACTGTCATGGAGTGACTCAGAATGGCAGCGGGTCATCTTCAGTGACGAGTCCCGCTTTAGTCTTGGTGGAGACGCCCAACGAATCCTTTTGTGGAGGCACCGTGGTCAGCACCAAGATGGACGGTTTGTTGTCACACATCCAGAAGGCCTGGTGTCACTCCACCTCCACCCCTACCGCATCATCTGCTGGAACTGTGTGAGGATGTTCAAGCTGCATGGGATGGATTATCACAGGACACCATTAGGAACCTCTACAGCTCCATACCGAGACGTCTGGCGTGTTGGGTTATCAAACACGGCGGCTGACGCCATACTGAGAGACAGACTTATGTATGTGTAGCACAATAAATATTGATCATATGAGTCTAAATTTATCATCAGTTATTGATCCTGGTCGCTCTTATCCTCCTTCCCAACACACCTGCACTCCCACACCTCCTTCTGGGTTCCCAAACCAACTGATTACAAACATTATTTCATAAAATGTGTGTGAAAGTTTTGAGTAAGTGATCAAGATCTGTCACAGGGAGGCTTGTAACACCAAGACTTCATGGTGATGTCATGTTTGGTCTAATTTGGTATGTGGTCATATGTGAGGGCGGGAGGAGCTAGAGGTATAGCAATTCTAGAGTAACAGGAAACAGCCAAAGCAGAAGACAGAAGACAGTCTGTGTGAAGGTCAAATTCAGCTCAGCATGAAGATCAGCCTTCTCCTCACCCTCTGCTTGTTCTCAGGTCAGATCCTCTACTTCTGATCGACTGTGTGCTGGATTTTCATGTACTGATGTAGTTTAGTGAGGGTCTCTGGAGGGAGTTTAATGAAACACTGTGTTTGATTGGCAGGTCCAGTGAGCTGCTACGATGTGGTTGGCTATCCTGGAGGTGCTGTCAGGATCTACTGTGTTCACCAAACGAACAAAACTGTAAATACATATTTCTGTAAAATGAAACCAAGGACGTGCACCATTCCCGAGAGAGTGTCTGTGATGAACACTCGTCACTACGTGGCGGTGGACTACAGGAACCTGCGTTTACAGGATGCTGGGTTATATCAGTGTGGAGATGCTGGAGTCTGGAATCACACCGTGAACCTGACAGTCACTCAAGGTGAGAACTGGTAGACGTGTACAGGTAATAACTGTGTTAATGCTGGATGGTCATCGAGATGCCAGGATCACTGTATACGTCCTGTATCATTAACAGATCCATGCTGTTCGGGACCAAAGACCGTGACTGGTTATCTGGGAGAGACCGCCACCATCAGCTGTTCATATCCAGACCAGTACAAGGAAAACTTCAAGAACCTCCAAAAGCAGTACGATCAATACTTTACTGAAGTGATTGATACCGAAGAGACTCAGAGAGACAGATTCTCCATCTCTGACGACAGAAGATCTAAAGTTGTCAGTGTGAGGATCAGGGATGTGAAAGAAGATGATGGAGGAGTGTACTACTGTGGAGTGTGGCTTGGAGGAGAGTCAGTCAGTTATTATTCCCTCTACTCAGAGATTCAGCTGCAGGTCACAGGTGAGACACATTAACTCTTCCCATTTCCATCCGTTCCTCATTAGTGAAGAGCGGTTAGTGACAGCAGTAGGGTCCTGTGTGCTAGTTTGATGTTTATTGATTGATTAATGTTGAGAGTGAATAATGACACTGGTGGAGTTGTGCTGGTATCTTAGGTAACAGTGTGAGAAGGAGAAGATGTTCTCATCGTCCTTAACCACAGGGGAATCTTAAAATAAGTTTGGTTTGCCTCTCTGGCCATAGTGCATCTGACACGTCAGTTAGCTGAGAGAGAGAGAGTGAGACTTTTACATTGCCTTTACTACGTACTATGTATGAGACATACATAGATCAATAAACCCTGCCCACCACCACCCCAATGTCCCCCAGACACCTTATTTAAAATGGAAGTGCACTGCACCAAGACGAAGCCATCATACACACACCACCAGCTCTCCGTCTTTAACACAGCACAGTGCTTCATTAACACTCCACGTAGCCTCAAATGTTATAAGGTCATTGACAGAGCTGAAATGAGACCAGCTTGATGCTTGCACTGATCAGGCTCAGTAAGTCTATTGCTTCGGATTCTGTTTCTTCTGGTCAACCATATCGCTAGTTTAGCCTGACTAAAGATAAAGTTAATCAAACAACACTTGAAGCGCTGGTCCAAAGTGTACTTCGGCCCCAGTATGAACCGGCCAAAAGTGAAAGTCATTCCCAGTCTATGGCAGATCCTGTTTAGGAGACCGAACAATACATTCAGATGAGAGAATTGTGAACAGGTGCTGAACAATCTCAGGTTGAGAGCAGAATGGAAACCCAGCCTTCACCCCCTGGACAAAGCAGGAAGTGTGTATGTTTGTAGCTCCATGTACGAGTTGCCACTGTAGGACTCCCGACCTCTTGGGGACCGGCAGTTTACACAGTACCCTCCATCTGTACCCGGCAGTGGTGTGATCCTGTAGCAGCGTTTGCCGCTTGTGCTCACTCACCTCCGCCAAGTCCTTCAGGTGCCTCACTTTTACACAGGCTGCATAAAGGGCCTTACCGTTGATCCCCTCAAACAGACCCGGGCTTGGAGACGAGGAGGTCAACCGGGCGCCATTACCATCCTGCCATCCTTCATCTGCAGCATGTAATGGGGGAAACGTTGGGGCAGTGTCTCCCTGTGGTTGGTCCAGGAGGTCAAGCACCTGTTGAGATAGTGCTTGTTGTACTTCACTCAGGAGCTGCCCAAAAAATCTCTGTGTGGCAATGCCCGTCTGCTGTGAAAGGAGCCCTGCAGTTTTCCATCCAGTGCCGTCGGACATCCATAGACAGCCTACTTTACACAGCCCAGCATTCAGACACCTCCTCCTCAGTGCAGTGGAGAGCACAGAGCGAAGGGGTATAAGCTTGTGGCAGGAAAATCGACTCTTCCCATACCCATGTTGTCGGTTGCAGCCCCCCACCCCCATGCGTATGCTGCAGTAGAGCCCAGGCACTCAGCATTGATGCATTAAAGGTTCCAAGCCAGAGAGGTCCAGTCCAGTGGTGTCCAGCAGAAAGAGATGTCGGTCAAGCCCCATATTGCCAGCTTTCCGGAGCAATGCAAGTGCGGTCTCCCTCCAGGGCAAATCCGGACGATACAGCAGCCTTTGCACTGCCTTGAGTCTGAAGGCAACCACTCTGCTCACCAGGTCAATGAGTCCTTGCCCTCCCTCATGCGGTGGTAGGTACAGAAGAAATCCACCAGCTTCCTTTTTACGTCAGCTAGCAGTCCAGCAGGAGGATTTAAAACAGCCAGTCTGTGCCCCAGGGTAGATGCTACGAGGTTGTTAATGATCAGCACTCTACCCCTGTAGGGAGCAGCCAATTCCAGCATGTCAGCCTCCTTGTTACAGAGGCCAGGACATCCTGCCAGTTTTTTCTGACTGATCCTGGCGTGCCCAGGTGGACACCTAGCACCTTGAGACCGATCGTACTTCATTCTAAGCCCCCAGGTAGCTGGGGATTTTCAGTGCCCTTCCATGGACCACAAAGCAAAGCTCCACTCTTTCCCCCAGCTCACTTTTGCAGAAGATGCAGCACTGTACATATGCAAGCACTCCTCAAATTCCCGTAAATCCGCTCTGTCACATACAAATACGGACACATCGTCTGGATAAGCTGATACAGTAATACTCTGCAACCCATGGATACTCAGGAACTCATACTCCTTTTTCCATATTACCTACACCTGCATCATCAGCTTTATACAAGTCTGAGTAGAATTCAACTGCCCTTCCTTGTATCTCATTTGTATCAGATGATAAACGGCCATCAGACATGTACAGAGCATGCATGCGTTTGCTTTCACCACACTTCTTCTCAAAGTTAAAACAGAAAGAGCTTGGAGCCTCAATTTCCTTTAACATCTGGAATATGGCTCTTACAAGTGCACCATTTGCCTGTCATAGAAGAAAGCACCTAGGTCATGACGCAACTCCTATAACTCTGCCTGCAGACCCTCGCAGTGTTGACCAACAATTTGCTGTTGCAGCTGGGCTATGCTGCGTTCAAGGGTAGCTAGAGCCTGTTTACCTTCTGACCTTCAGGGAGCTAAAATTAGCCTTCCGTTCAGACCATCTAGCCCAAAAGGCCTGAAAACTAGAGCAAAGGCTGAATCTTGTAACAGCCTCACATTAAACTTCCAGTACATTGCCCTGATTTCTGCTGAAATAGCTAAATGAATAACAACGGCACTGTGATCAGAAAAACTCCAACCAACCAGCCTGTTACAGCGAGGAACTGGATATAAAGGCATCACCTCCCAGGACAAGGATGGCATCCTGGCTATACTGGGATAGTCCATGTCTAAGAGTGGTGAACAAGGTTGCCCTGTCTCTGCCTGTGTTAGGTGCATAGACATTTACAAGAATGAATTTCTGCTTGTATATGCTGGCATGTAGCATTAACAGGCGGACTCGGCACACTCCTTTCTGTGAAACATCCACAAACAGGAAGGTCAATACTCCGAGAGGCAGATGCTCCAGCAGTAGTCGTCCTGTGTGTCACTTTCATGTTTGATTGTTTGATTAATGGTGAGAGGGAATATTTGACACTGGTGGAGGTGTGCTGATATGTTGGGTAACAGCTCTGAGTGTGAGAAGGAGAAGATGTTTTCATCGTCTTTAACCGCAGAGGAATCTTAATATAGATTTGGTTTGGCTCTCTGGCCATAGTGCAGCTGATACGTCAGTCAGCTCAGAGACAGGAAGACAGAGAGAGAGAGAGAGAGAGAGAGAGAGAGAGAAAGAGAGAGAGACAGAGAGAGAGAGAGAGAGAGAAGCAAACGCATGCATGCTCTGTACATGTCTGATGGCCGTTTATCATCTGATACTAGTGAGATACGAGAAAGGGCAGTTGAATTCTACTGAGACTTGTATAAAGCTGATCATGCATGCGTGTGTGTTACTTGCAGATTTGCCAAATTGGCATTAAAATTTAATTTTTTTCAAAGCCAAGAAGGCAACACCAGCAAGTTCAAGTGCCATGGTGAAACCAACACCAGCACCTTACAGGACCACGTCCACAGCACCAACACCATCTACTGATGCAGAACATCTCAGTAAGAACTCAGTTATTCTTCATTACTTTCAGTTATTACTTTCAGCTTTGATTCTAGAATCTGATAAATCTATTCGGGCAGTGGTTCAGACTGGATTTGGAACAGATGTGGGGCACCAGAATGCTGTAGGTTCTAATGACTTTCATCATCTGCAACACTGTTGCTGGGATCTTCCTGCAAGACCATATCCTCCCTGGGGTGGATGGGATCTTCCAGCAAGACAAAGTCTTCCCTGGAATGGATGGGATCTTCTTGCAAGACAATATATTCCCTGGGTAGATGGGATCTTCCAGCAAGACCATCTTTTTTCTTGGAGTGGATAGGATCTTCCAGCAAGACAATATCTTCCCGGGGTGGATGGGATCATTCTGCAAGACAATCTCGTCCCTGGGGCAGATCAGATCGTCCAGGAAGACAGTATCTTTCCTGGAGCAGATGGGATATTCCTGCAAGACAATGTCTTCCCTGGGGCCGATTGGATCTTCCAGGAAGACAGTATATTCCCTCGGGTGGATGGGATTTTTCTGCAAGACTATATCTTCCCTGGAGTGGATGGGATCTTCCAGCAAGATAATGTTATCCCTGTGGCAGATGGGATCTGCCTGCAAGGCCATGTTTTCCCCGGGGTGGATGGGATCTTCCAGGAAGACAATGTCACCCTATGGGCAGATGGGATCTTCCTGCAAGACCATGTCTTCCCTGTGGTGGATGGGATCTTCCAGCAAGACAATGTCATCCTTTGGGCAGATCGGATCTTGCAGGAAGACAGTATCTTCCCCTGGGGTGGATGGGATCCTCCTGCAAGACAATGTCTTCCCTGGGGCAGATTAGATCTTCCAGGAAGACAATGTCACCCTTTGGGCAGATGGGATCTTCCTGCAAGGCCATGTCTTCCCTGGGGTGGATGGGATCTTCCAGCAAGATAATATCTTCCCTGAGGTGGATGGGATCTTCCTGCAACAAAATATATTCCCTTGGGCAGATGGGATCTTCCAGTAAGACAGTATATTCCCTGAGGTGGCTGGGATCTTCCTTCAAGGCCATGTCTTCCCTGGGTTGGATGGAAACTTCCAGCAAGACCATGTTATCCCCGGGGCAGATAGGATCTTCCTGCAAGACAATGTCTTCCCTGGGGCAGATGGGATCTTCCAGCAAGATAATATCTTCCTGAGGTGGATGGGATGTTCTTGAGAAAATATATTCCCTGGGGTTGATGGGAACATTCTGCAAAACAATTTCTTCCCTGGGGCAGATGGGATCTTCCAACAAGACAATGTCATCCCTGGGGCAGATGGGATCTTCCTCCAAGACTATGTCTTCTCTAGGGCAGATGGGATCTTCCAGCAAGATAATATCTTTCCTGAGGTGAATGGGATCTTCCAGCAAAACAACATATTCCCTGGGGTAGATGGGATCTTCCAGCAAGACCATCTTTTCTTTGGAGTGGATGGGATCTCCCTGCAAGACCATGTCTTCTCCGGGGCAGATGGGATCTTCCTGCAAGACCATGTCTTTCCTGGGGACAATGGGATCTTACAGCAAGACAATGTCTAACTCTTTCTACTACCCTGGCCCCCTAATTCTCCAGACTTAAAACTAATTGAGCATCTGTGGGACCACCTTGATCACCTATTCACTCTAGGGATCTTCCCCTATGCACCCTTCAGCAGCCATTTGATGCACAGCAGTCAGCATAGCTCTACATGGCCCTAGATACCTGTGACAGCCTACCAGGACCTTATTGAAATTTTATAATGACTCTATTATAGATATTATAATGAGCTGGACCATATTAATATTACTCAGTCGTATATTATCAAACCCCATAATTATTTTAAATAAATATTTATTTAGAGCAATATATTAATAAATGGAAGATTAATTAAATCTAATCTAACAAGTGCACTTGTTTAAATATTTCACCAGGGGAAAAAATATTTAAGGGAATCAGATAGACCTTACAACCAAACCTTAGAAGGAACATATACATTGCTTGTATGCTGATGAACTGAAGTTGTCAGTGATGGTGTACAATATGCAAAAACTCCATTAGGATAGTCTATTAAGTATTAAGTAGGATATTAATATTAACAACTGGCTTGATGGGGCATAATATAGACATAAATCAGGTATTATTATATGTCAGTCTTTATTCTAAGTCTAAATTAACTGTGTTTTTATTTGTATACTTAAGGGAAAAAAACAACAACTTGTCCAAACAAGGCAACACCAGCAAGTTCAAGCGCCACGGTGAAACCAACACTGGCAGCTTACAGGACCACGTCCACAGCACCAACACCATCTACTGATGAAGAACATCTCAGTAAGAACTCAGTTATTCTTCAGTACTTTCATTTATTATTTTCAGCTATGATTCTAGAATGTGGTAAATCTATTTTTGTAATTATACCAATGCAGGGTTGTACAGTATAACGAAACACAGTCAGTTTCCTTCTCCAGTGCAGTTACAGAATATGTATATGGTAACGGTCTTTGTACATGTAGTCCTGCGTGGTGCAGCCATCTGCCAATGGTGCTGCACTAACAGGCAGTAGTGGCTGCTAGATCTGTCGGGTACAGTGATAAGGCCCATCCCTTGAATCATTCGCATGTCTCACAATGTCAAACCTGCCCACCAAGTTTCACTCCTGTTGGTTGATTCCTTCTGGGTGCAGCTATTTGTATATATGGGGGTTGTAGAAAAAGTGATGGTGTTCATGTGTAAAAAGGTGGATCTATTATCTCTCCAGATTCCTCCATAATCATCATCATTACTGTGTGTGCCTGTGTGGTTCTGCTGCTGATTGGAGGATTCACGCTGATCTTCTACAGACTGAGATGCAGGAGAACACAAGGTATGCTCCACATATTCTCTGAAACATGCATACAGATGCACTGTATATGTATCATTTGTAACTAAGAACACTTATAGGTCTATTTTGGTTCTTTCTATTAGAAAGCATTAGATGACTATCACTCCCCCTGGTGGAGAGTTACTGGATAGAATCTTAAATGACTGACATGTTCTCTCTTTCTGCAGTCCGTACCTGCAAAGGTCCAGAAACAAATAGCACAGTAAGTGAACGATAAAGTGAAATTAACACGTCTTCTTCAAACCTCTAAACTCCACCTCTATCTAAAACCTAGCCACAGTGACTCAGAGACACGTTTGGGGGGGAATAAAAAAACGCTATTTACAAACTTCATTGTGGTCACAGTGCAAATTTTAGCTTCCCAAAGAATACAGAAGCTTATACATACCTGTCCATGAGCTTATACACAGTCGAGTCACATTATTATGACCACTTCCTACTTTCAATGGCAGCAGCACGTAGTTCATGAAGGAAGTCCGGTTTTCATGGCATTCTCTGGGCCCACTCATCCATGTTCAGGGCACTCTCTAAAGAGGGCATGAAGCTATTCTTGCAGATCACGTACACCCATACATGCTAATTGTCTTCCTTGGAGCTGATGGGATCTTCCAGCAAGACAGTACCACATTTCACATGGCTAGAAATGTCCAACACTGGTTGGAGGACCATGACCAATATTTTCAATTACTACCCAGGCCTCCTAATTCAAGAGACTTGAACCCAGTTGAGCATCTGTGGAGCCACCTTTATCGCCGTGTTTGCTCCATGGATCCTCCCCATGTACTCTCCAGCAGATACCTGTGACCACCTACCGGGACCTTGCTGAGTTACTCCCAGCTTGTCTAGCTGCATTGGTCATAATAATGTGACTCGACTATGTATAACTCCCACAATGTAAAACGTGACGCAGCTTTTTAACATAAAACATACATAACCACAAGAGACCTATATCTCTGGCCAGGAATGTGTTTAGGTTCAGCATACCTTAACTAATGGAGTTGATAAATGATGAAATGAAGATCATGTACCAAATCAAGACCATCTTTTTATGATTTGCTAATTTGATCTTTTTGTGTTGCTTTTATAATTTCAGGATGATGGCGTTTACGAAACTTATCGGACTGGAGAAAAGGACAATATCAGCATGGATGTAATCTACCAGAACGTAGGCCTTTACAACAGCCATTTGAATTCAATTTACTAGAGTCTAAACCCCATAGCAACCAGTCAGAATCAGTCTAAATCCCAACACCAGCCAATCAGATTCAGACTACCAGAGTCTAAACCCCAACACCAACCAGTGAGATTCAGACTACCAGAAACTAAACCCAACACCAACCAATCAGATTCAGTCTATTAGAGTCTAAACCCAAACACCAACCAATCAGAATCAGTCTAAATCCCAGCACCAACTAATTAGAGTCAATCTACCTGGCTGAACCCATCACCAGCTGTTTAGATTTAGCCTACCAGAGTCTAAACCCATCACCAACCAGTGAGATTCGGGCTACCAGAGTCTGAACCCCAACACCAACCAATCGGATTCCCTCTATCCGAGTGTAGACCCCAACACCAACCAATCAGATTCAGTCTTTCAGGGTCTAAACCCGTCAGCAACCAATGAATTTCTACCATGAAATTTCTACCATGAAATTCAGGCTACCAGAAACTAAACCCCAACACCAACACCAACTAATCAGATTCAGCCTACCAGAGTCTAAACCCCAAAACCAACCAAGCAGACTAATCAGTCATAATAATGTGACACGACTATGTATAACTCCCACAATGTAAAACATGAACACAGCTTTATAAAATAAAACATACATAAACATATATAACCATAAGAGACCTATATCTCTGGCCAGGAATGTTTGATTCAGCATACCATAACTAATGGAGTTGATAAATGATGAAATGAAGACCATGTACTAAATCAAGACCATATTTTTATGATATGATTGCTAATTTGATCTCTTTGTGTTGCTTTTATAATTTCAGGAAGATGCCGTTTATGAAACTTATCTGGAGACTGGAGACAAGGACAATATCAGCATGGATGTAATCTACCAGAACACAGGCCTTTACAACAGCCAGTTGAATTCAATTTACTAGAGTCTAAACCAATCAGAGTCAATCTACCTGCCTGAACCCAACACCAGCCAATCAGATTCAGCCTACCAGAGTTTAAATCCAACACCAACCAATAAGATTCCACCTATTAGAGCCTAAACCCAACACCAGCCAATCAGATTCAGTCTACCATCATCTCAACACCAACACCAACCAATCAGACTCAGTCTACCGTGGTCTCAACCCCAACACCAACCAATCAGACACAGTCTACCAGTCTCAACCCCAACACCAACCAATCAGACACAGTCTACCAGTCTCAACCCCAACGCTAACCAATCAGACACAGTCTACCAAAGTCTCAACACCAACACCAACCAATCAGATTCAGTCTTCCAGGGTCTAAACCTCAACACCAACCGATCAGATTGTCAAACTAAATCTGAAAACATGCCTCTACACTCTCACAGTCTACCAGATTTCAGTCTAAATGATCAGGTTGAGTAAATGAGAGCCCTGTCCTGAGGCTGTTTATTTGAGCATGTTGTACACAGTTCTATTGGTGCGTGATACTGTAATGTATATTTGTATATAGAATAAGGAAGAATAATGCTGTAACGGTACATGTGCTTTGCTGTTTTTCTTACTAAAACCCTTGTAAGATCTACATGAGGAAAAGGGAAGAGAGGTAGGAATCAGTTTATTTCTCCAAAAAAAAATCCATTTTTTTTCTGATTATTACCTCATTTAGAGATTTGTTTGTCATTAATAATCTTTTACTGTTACTGAATAATCTGATTTCTAAGGAAGTTAGATTACATTTTCCACGGTATTGTATAAGATCATCTGTGAAATGCAAATTAGTCCCCCTTGTTCTTTCTGTTATTTTTTATTTCAATATATGATACTTGTTCAACCTACAATTGAATGAAAGTTGATGATTTCCATTCTGTCACGCATCCCATCGTCTGTGTACAGAGCCTAGACCCCTTGGGGCTGTCCCTGAATGGCCTCACCAGATTATTAATGTGTCTCATCTGTTTCATGGTCTATTTAAGATGTTTACTCAGTCCAGACCAAGATCTCGACGTATGTTTGCCTTTGTGTCATCCTGTTGCTGTTTGTGTCGTTAGATTGTAATTTTATAATAAAAAATAAATTTGCCCAAACCTTTCCAAATCTCATGTAACTTTAAAAATAAGAAAATTTCAAACTCAGCCTGTCAGCTGTCCCTTTAAACAAACATGTCGGCAAAGGGGTTACTCTGGCCTACAGCGCCAGAATGTAGCTGCTGCACCATTTAAGGTGGAACAGGAAAATGCAAAAGCAAGAAGCTGCAAGTCGACTTCAGCCTCATATGAGATCAGAGCATCAAACTTAGGGAAATGTGTTGGTCAAAATGAGCCTGCAGCTCCAAGAGCAATGTTGTGATATACACACAGGAAGTGCTTGTTGTGGGACGGAAAGAGAGGGTCTGACACACAGGAAGTGCTTGTTGTGGGACGAACAGGGCGGGTCTAACACACAGGAAGTGCTTGTTGCGGGACGGAAAGGGCGGGTCTAACTCACAGGAAGTGCTTGTTGTGGGACAGAAATGGAGGGTCTAACACAAAGGAAGTGCTTGTTGCGGGACGGACAGGGCAGGTCTAACACACAGGAAGTGCTTGTTGCAGGACGGAAAGGGCGGGTCTAACACACAGGAAGTGCTTGTTGCGGGACGGACAGGGCAGGTTTAACACACAGGAAGTGCATGTTGTGGTACAGAAAGGGTGGGTCTAACACACAGGAAGTGCTTGTTGCAGAGCCTTGTCAATCAGACTGTTTGGTGATAGTAGAGTGGGTGGAGTTTGGGATGGTGATGGCGCTAAACCATGATTTGTCCATTTTGTGGCAGGCGTGTTAGCCAGCCACACTTTTGTTTTATTCCTGTGGAAGGGTTTTAAAGAGCAGACAGAAGAAAGAGATCAGGTGTTCTCTAAACCACTTGGAGTTGGAAATGTTAGCAAGGCAAGTGGGCTGTATCGCTAGCTATAACGGAGAACCAGCTAGCTGCTACCTTTAGAAAGAACATTCCTGGAACCCAAAGCTGCAGAAGTCATGCTGAAATCGTTACTGGAACATTGCACTGCAGGTTCTCAGAACGTGTTTAGTGTTTAATTATTTCTAGCTGGGATTTGAGGAGAACTCTCAGACCTTCAGGAAGTTAGTACTGCCTGAGGAAAAAATACTAAACATGGAGATGTTGCATTTAGCTACTATGCTGATCTTGAATGTTGCAGAGCCTTGTCAATCAGACTGTTTGGTGATAGTAGAGTGGGTGGAGTTTGGGATGGTGATGGCGCTAAACCATGATTTGTCCATTTTGTGGCAGAGCGTGTTAGCCAGCCACACTTTTGTTTTATTCCTGTGGAAGGGTTTTAAAGAGCAGACAGAAGAAAGAGATCAGGTGTTCTCTAAACCACTTGGAGTTGGAAATGTTAGCAAGGCAAGTGGGCTGTATCGCTAGCTATAACGGAGAACCAGCTAGCTGCTACCTTTAGAAAGAACATTCCTGGAACCCAAAGCTGCAGAAGTCATGCTGAAATCGTTACTGGAACATTGCACTGCAGGTTCTCAGAACGTGTTTAGTGTTTAATTATTTCTAGCTGGGATTTGAGGAGAACTCTCAGACCTTCAGGAAGTTAGTACTGCCTGAGGAAAAAATACTAAACATGGAGATGTTGCATTTAGCTACTATGCTGATCTTGAATGTTACCAAAAGACAGTGAGCATTAGAGGACCCTGGTACTAGATACTGGTGTAGCCATCTTTCAGTGGTGCTGCACTAACAGGATGCCTCGTAGAGGTATTACTGCTCGCTGGATGGCCACAATCGTGGCTGTTGGGTCTTGTACAGCGATAAGGTCCATCCTTGCCTACGTCACATGACCGGCAGAGCGTGAAACTTGAATCATTGGCATGTCTCACCACGTGGAACCTACACACCAAGCTTCACTCCTGTGGGTTGGTTCCTTCTGGGTGCAGCTATTAGTGCAGCTGTTCTGACGATGAGTGTAGGACCCCTCTCTCCTGCTTAGCCAGGACTAGTTAACCAGTCAGTGAACAGCTGGTGGAAGCTGAGTTCGGAGATGAGCGCCGAACCCTGAGGTCACGGTGTGTGGTTCTTGAGGATATGAGTCATGTATTGTAGGGTATGTGTGCAGGGTGATTGCTCAACAAGTACGTCTGTTAGTGTTTCTGAGTTCTTCTCCAACACTCCATGTGGCTGGTTCCTCTTTATGTCCTCTGTCTTCAACCTGGCGTGTGGACGGTGATGCTGGTGGGAGGAGCTGTGAGGTTGAGAAACTCTGAGAGAGGAAAAGAGGAAGCAACCAAACCAACAAAAACAGGAAGACAGTAAATGAACTGCGGATTACAGGAGACTGGAATTTACCTCTAGACGGGAGCTTCGGGAGTCCGTGAAGCTTCAGTTCAGGATGAAGATCCTCCTCAGCCTCACGCTCTACCTGATCTCAGGTCAGTTATTCTACTTTCAACTGGTGACTGTGAGATACGGGGTTGGTGTAGTTATGAAGCTGGGATATCTGATTGGGAGAATTACAACTAACGCCTCAAAGCAGCTTCAGAGAAAACCAGTTTATACAGGAAAAGAAAAACCATGTCCATTTACAGATGTACGAAAGCCCCCCATGAGCAAGCCGAGGAAACAGTGGTGAGGAAAGACTCTCTTAGAGTAAGAGGAAGAAGCCTCGAGAGGACCCAGGCTTAAGCCTCAGGTCGACCCTGGTTGAGGAGAGAAAGACTAACTGGAGAGAGAGACACACAGAGAGAGTTAGAGGGAGAGAGAGCCTCCTCAGTAAGAACTCAGTTTTCCGTTCTGTAACCTGCTCTACGACCCGAGTACAGGCTGACCAGGGGCCTGAGCCTGAGGCCCTTACCTCTCATCTCCAGGTTCTCTTCTCATCAGCTCTGTCAGCTTCTGTGTGGCTCTGCTGCTGACCGGAGGATCAGCTCTGCTGTACTGTGTCCTGATACGCAAGAAGAGACAAGGTACAAATCCCAACATCGCACACACCCACACACACATAACACACACTTGCTCTGTAGGAACTTCTTGCTGGTCAGTTATAGGTTCTCTACATTACAGGTTCCACTCCATCATTCAGGGTGGAGCTCGGCTGCAGTAGACAGGTGAGTAATGAAGTCTACCTGTGTGCTTGTGTGTTACTGTTAGCGCTGTCTACATTGTAGTTCTCATTCCTGTCTAGGTTTCCCCAGTGGCCAGTAGCAGTGATGACCCTGGAGTCTATTCCAATGCTTCAGATCAACACATGTACTCTACCATACAACCACCCAACAACCAAGACCCCACCTACACCACTGTGAGCTTCCAGAAGAATCAGGCTTCAACAATGGATACCTCAGTGTCCGTCAGTAAGGCGGAACCATGCTACCGAGTACGCCACTCTCATATACCACACCCACCCCAAGTAGCTCCACCGTCCTTTCAAAGATACAAATACCTATTCACATACCTGTCCTACACACATAGAACATTTCTACCAATGTGGAATGGGTTCTGTTCCAGTTCACGCACCTAACGCTAAACCGTTCAACGCATTCCGACCAATAATAAGTCAGTTCAGAATCCGACAAATAGTTCCCAGGTGGAACCAAAGAACAGTAGGTTCTTCCACATGAACCATAATGACATCACTGGGCGTCTCAGTTGTTGAGAAAAGAGAAGGCCATGGCGCCACCCAGTGGTCTGCTGGAGAACCTCTTCTACGTCTTCTCAACTCCAGTACCAATCCTATGGTGCTCCTTGGTTCCAATAAAAAAGTGGTGCCTGGATAGCACCAAGGTTCTATGAAGCCTAAACTGAACCAGTTCAAGAACCAGGGTTCTTTTGGTCAAAAACTCAAGTCTCGCATTTGTTATGAAATCTGAGCCACGTCTTTACTGGGCAGCAAGTTTATTATTGCTGTTCTCTGGGTTCTTCAGGTTCTATTGATTATCTGTTTGTACTATGTCCAAGATCTTTGGACCTGCATTCTCTCTGTCAGTTTTTAACTACCTTTATTAAAAAATTTACTCTTTAACCTGTAAATTAGAATTAATGTTTATTAATAGCAGTGTTAATATTTCAGTACGTTCATGTAAGTAAAGTGTTGTAGTAATACTTGATTATGGCTGCCTTAAAAGTTCCAATCCATAGAACTCTATACTGTATTAGCCCCACAGGGAACTGACTGTATTAACTCTACAGATAACTGCTACCGCTAACAGCTAACTGTATTAACCCTTCAGCAAACTGTTACAGCTAACAACTATCTGTATTAGCAGTATAGATAAATGTTACAGCTAATAGCTAACTGTATTAGGCAGACAGCTAACTGCTACAACAAAACGCTAAGTGTATTAGCTCTGCAGCTAACTGTTACACTCAACAACTATCTGTATTTGCAATATAGTTAAATGTTACAGCTAATAGCCAACTGTAGTTGTCCTACAGCTAATTGCTACAGCCAACAGCTAACTGTGTTAGGCATACAGCTAACTGCTACAACTAACAGCTAACTGTATTAGCCTAACAACTACCTACTACCGCTAACAGCTCACTCTGAGCCCTGCAGCTAACTGTTACAGCTAACATCTATCTGTATTAGCAGGATAGCTATGTTACAGCTAATAGCTAACTGTATTAGGTCTAGAGCCAACTGCTACAGCTAACTGTTTGTGCCCTACAGCTTATAGCAGACTGTATTAGTAATACAGCGAACTCCTACAGCTAACAACTAATTGTATTAGCCCCACTGCTGTGTGGTTGGGAACAATGATGTTCTGCCATCAAACTATATCTACATTACAAAAATAAAAATATAAAAATGCCCCCTGACCTCCACAACACATAACCGCTCTGTTAGGTGTTGTGTTTTTCGTTGTATGTTGTAGGTTTCGTTGCTTGGAAGCAGCGTGTGGCCCACTGTGGTGAGAGGGGGAGGGGATTTCCACACAGGTCAAAACCACAGAGAACAGGAAGAGCCGCTGAATAAGACATGTTCAGCACACAGCCTGATATAACCACCGATATAACCACTCATATAACCCCTGATATAACCTCTGATATAACCCCTGATATAACCTCTGATATAACCACTAATATAACCACTCATATAACCCCTGATATAATCACCGATATAACCATTCATATAACCCCTGATATAACCCCTGATATAACCACTAATATAACCACTGCAATTAACACCAATATAACCCCTGATATAACCCCTGATATAACCCCTGATATAACCCCTGATATAACCACCGATATAACCACTCATATAACCCCTGATATAACCCCTGATATAACCCCTGATATAATCACTCATATAACCCCTGATATAACCCCTGATATAACCCCTGATATAACCTCTGATATAACCACTAATATAACCACTGCAATTAACACCAATATAACCCCTGATATAACCCCTGATATAACCCCTGATATAACCACCGATATAACCACTCATATAACCCCTGATATAACCCCTGATATAACCCCTGATATAACCACTCATATAACCCCTGATATAACCCCTGATATAACCCCTGATATAACCTCTGATATAACCACTAATATAACCACTGCAATTAACACCAATATAACCCCTGATATAACCACTAATATAACCACTGCAATAACTACCAATATAACCCCTGATATAACCCCTAATATAACCCGATATAACCCCTGATATAACCCCTGCTATAACCCCTGCTATAACCACTGCAATAACCACTGCAATAACCCCTGATATAACCCCTGATAAAACCCCTGATATAACCACTGATGTAACCACTGATATAACCCCTGATATAACCCCTGCTATAACCACTGCAATAACCACCAACATAACCCCTGATATACCCCCTGATATAACCCCTGATATAACCCCTGATATAACCCCTGCCCTAACCCCTGCTATGACCCCTGATATAACCACCGATATAACCACTGATATAACCCCTGCTATAACCCCTGAAATAACCCCTGATATAACCACTGCAATAACCACTGATATAACCCGATATAACCCCTGCTATAACCACTGCAATAACCACCAACATAACCCCTGATATAGCCCCTGATATAACCCCTGATATAACCCCTGCTATAACCCCTGATATAACCCCTGCTATAACCAGTCATATAACCCCTGATATAATCACCGATATAACCCCTGCTATAAACCCTGATATAACCCCTGATATAACCATCGATATAACCACTGATATTACCCCTGATATTACCCTTAAAATATAACCCCTAATATAACCACTGCTATAACCCCTGATATAACCCCTGATATAACCCCTCATATTACCCCTGCTATAACCCCTGCTATAACCCCTGATATAACCCCTGCTATAACCCCTGATATTACCCCTGATATAACCCCTAATATAACCCCTGCTATAACCCCTGATATAACCCCTGCTATAACCCCTGATATAACCACGCTTCAGGTTTTACCTTCCCTGGAAGAAAGGGAGATCTTCAGAATCCTTCATATTTAGAAATCGGTAAGACCCTGTAGCCTTGGCCGTATACCCACTGCAAAAACGAAATCTTGGCAAGCAGCCGTATCTCAGATTTAGCTTGTC
>JAMWET010006087.1:0-55344 GCA_024036415.1 Prochilodus magdalenae
ATCACTCCTATCGCTTCGAACGATTCTATCGCCTGCTGACTTAACTCATGTACTTCACTGTGCTTTTTTCACAGAAAACCAGTATTCACACCTCGTGCCTAAGCACGTTCTGTGTCTCGACATCTTCCATGATAACAGATGACAACGGCACCATGTCTGACGTGGTCGTTCTGACCTTTATGCTACTCTCACATTTCTCCCTCTTATCCCTAGGATCTCTCTGAAAAGCAAACATCGGTGATCTGTCCTGGACACAGGGAGACTTCTCTGATTATGAAATAACATGCAGGAAAGCCCTAATCACTGCGACGAAGGTGACGGACTTGATTTCCTTCTTTTTCCTGCATGGTTCCCTCTCTCCTGGTAGCTTACTAACCTCAACCCATACCTTGTTTATGCTTTTCACACTAGCGAATTCTTTTTTCATTGTCCATCTTTGCTGTCACAGCCTGGGATTTTCTTTGACACCTGTAGCGGACATGAATTGTCTGTCCCTTGTATCTGCCCTTCATTTATTATCTTCCTAGTTGGGCTCTTACCTTCCGTGTGTTCGCGCTTTAGTATGGCTCGCATGCGTCGTCGTTTGTCCTTTGTCTGTTTTTGTCCCTTTTTACCTTGGTCTCACCCGAACCACGCGACTTCTTCTCCTGCCCGGCCCATGTTAGTGTTAATTATGCATTGTATTTCAGGAAGTAAAGTGTGTTGATTGACCATGCTGTGAGTGGCTGCATCGGGTGTATCTACTAGATTGTTGTGGTTTTTTTATCATTATAGTTCGATGGGTTATGTGTGTTTTTACAGTTTAGCCTACAACATTCAATTGTTAATGTTTTGATCCCGTTTACTGGTCACTAATTGCTAGACAAACAGGCAACTAATAAATCTTAATTATTCTGCTTTTTAATGAAAACAGTTCTTTAAGGCACTAAATCGGTGTTGGGCATCCACATGCAAGCGTCCATCTGCCGTGGCGTTAGTGGCCTCCTGAAGCTTTGTACAAAAGTCACAGCGCTCTTTGAGGTCAGGAAGTAGAGTATCGAGTAGGATGCATTGGTCTAGCTACGGTATGACTCTTTTTTCCTTGCTCAGTGTTATTTGGGATATATTCAGTGTGTAAAACAGCGATGTATGGCGGCATGTGTCCTTGGTCGAAGCTGATGTCAATGCAGTTTCTAGTTTACAACCCAAACGGAGATTTTCAGTTTTGTTGAACTTGTCTGTTCCACAGTTATTAGGGAATTGATTTCGGTACACATTTGGCCATGTTATATACGATGCATAATTTACACATTGTGTGTATTTATGAAAGCAGCTGTATTACAATAAGGTTTGTGGTATGGCCATATTGTTGCGCTATTGCCTTGGGGTGAGGGGTGGGGGTCCGGGGGGGGGGGGGCGTTTATGCCTCTGACATAAGGTACCTAAATTGTGGAGTACTGCCATACAATGGAAACCTCGCTTATCTTAGATTAATTGCTTTAGAAAAAGTCGAACGAAATAACATGTATTTAAGTGTATCGATCTGGGGTGCTCAAACTTTTTCATGACCGCAAGCCTTGTGTTATGTTACCTTGCATCTAATCATAAGCTGTTGTATTAATGACTTAATGTGCATAAATTTGGAAGCGGCCCTAGTGATGTTTACAGTGAACATTTTTTACGTCAACCTGTCATATCTTTCTATGATTAGCTTGTATCTGTGGGGCCGTATAGGAGGTGTTGTTTGTTATGACAGCCACAGATGTGGACACTTCATGCAAAACAAGCATTTTGGTGTCATGCACCGACGTGAGAAGTGTCAGATTGCACAGTTCCTATTTGAAAGGAAGAACAAGTTTTACCAGTAGTGAATAATGATTTAGACTGATATTGGGGCAACTTTGATACTGATGTAACTCACCACATGGGGTACTAAGAACGTTTGTTCTTCAGTATGGTGATACGCGGTCCACCATAATGCACCAAACTATGCACCAAATGTCTTGGCATCGGAAACCGATATGCCGGTTTCTAATGGTGTCCTATCCTATTGCACATGCTAGCTTTTGAATGATTCTCACACCAGTTCCTGCAGATTTTTGCTTTGTTTTTAGTTACCAGGCGTATGGGTGGGAGTGACACCTAGGCCTTCCTATGATGACGAACAATAAACCGATTTTGCTTCGTGGTATAATTGAACACGCGGGGGCCTTCGTTTGCCTAAAGACAAATTGGCTACGGCATTCTTCTTCACTGTAGGAATGTACCGTTCCCTTTCTGATATTGTCTAATCCTCACGACATTTTAGGACTATGGTCTATGACACTGCTTTTGACATTCTTCTTTACGGTGTGTTCTTAAGACGCAGTGTCACCTAAAAACATTTTCTGCATTGCATTGAGGCCTTGTCAATTATTGCACCATTCTGACAATGGTGGCCTCTGCCACTAACTAGGTAACGGGGCATGGAGTGATTGCGCTCACTGAATGTTTTCACGCCGTCAGGGGTTCTTGGTGCTGGTCACGCTTGCAGTCAGGTTACTGAGCAGTACAAGGCGACGTCCCTGTCTTACCAGCACTATGTCTGAGGTCTGAGCAGTCCGTTGAATACTTATTATGCTACATTTAATAAGTGTAGAATATGGATGTCAAATCCTTGTCCTCACCAAACCTTTTCATTCCTGATCAGTCGTTGCGGAAAGTCTTCTGGGTGGCGAAACTCTCTTCTTGTGCACGTATTTTTCTTTTGATGATGAGTGTAGTTTTGTATTATATGACGGTAGAGTTTGAGACTGAGAGCTTGACCATAGAAGGAAGTCACATTTCTAGAATTTTTCCACGCAGTGGAGTAAGACCACATTTTTGTCCTGGTGGTTTTAAGTTGCTGGTCTTTTATTTATAGTCAGCTTTTTGGTGTTTCTTTTCACTATCTTGTGAAGGTAGGTCTAAATACCAATAGTTGTTCGTGTCACATATCTGTATAGTAGTTTAGTTATCATCTTACTGGGCTCAGTATACGGTTATCCTGTTCTGTAGATTGTCGAGGGAAACTATCTCCGTAGCTCTATTTAGCCTCCAGGTGGTTTGAGGTCATGGGTGGTGGTCTGATCCTCTGTATGCTAGGGTCTCGCAGGCACGTGTCCTCCTACTGTTGTTCGTGATTTGAGGCATCAGGTTGCATGCAGGTAGGAACACCCAGACGTGTTCTTACATGTCAGACATTACGATCCGTAACAGGAGCGGCGTTCGCACTGCGCAAACCACTCAGGTCTTATGCGGAATCTTGCCTCTTACTTTCTTGAGTTTTTATGAAGACAACCTCTTATGGTTGTTGTTCAGAAGAGATTTGTTGAACACCCTTGAGAAATGTGTGCTTAAATTTTTCTGGGGTCGCGTGAATTCGTTTTAGCTTGTTGTCAAATGTAAGTGTACCAGCAAGAGCAGAGCTTAATTTGTGTTTGCTTCTTGGAGAGCTGTCGGCATTAGATGATGATTAGCGATGGTTCGACCTGAGGGGTCACCGAGGTGAAGATACTTCAAGCCCTCTTATTACTATAATGAGACCTATAGAAGCAAGCGAGGGGTACACCTATGTTTAAACCACTATCATTCATGCTCGGAGTTTTGCGTACTTTTGCACACAGCGCGCCAAGGGTTTTTTGATTGAGGCCTGTCCCAGTAATGAGGACTGTTCCTGGACTTCTGAAGCTGCAGTTTCTTTCTTTGTGTTTCGAAATGAACATTTTGTTTTCCCTGTACCCATGTTTGAGACTTTAGAATGTTCTAAATAGTGGAAGATTAGTGCACTGAAAATTATGACCAAGAAAGGTCTTGCCTTTGATGTTTATGATCCTATAGGATACCCAACCGACATTCATTAGTATCAGTCTAGTAGATCCTTAATATATATACTTACTACATATCTACCTACCATCACTTGGTCAACTCCGATGTTACGGAATATAATTACATTTGGTGGTTAGCGCATGGATTCATGGTTGGCCACGTGCGCTTGGGGCGACTCAACAGTTTGACGGAAATATCTAGACGTGTTGGTTTATTTATTTATTTCTAATATTTGCATTTAAAATTGTCAAAACTGTTACGCAGGCGTTGCTGTTTCACCAAGAGACACTCTGAGGACTGCCCTCAGTTCATAATTTGCTTCTTCGTTATTGGAGGGTTTAATAGATATCCCAGCTTAGCATAAATCAATATTAAGAAATCCTGTGGAAATTAATGGGAGATAGCTTTACCATGCTTATGTTCATTGTCAGTATGCACAGTAACATTGACTCAGTTCGCCTTCTAATCAGTTGATATTTTGCATGGGTTGTCCCTCTATATAGAAATGGGTTGCTTAAAATTGCAAGTTGCTGGGAGGATAATTTTAAAATTCAAGTCTAATTATTGAAAATTTTTTGTTCCGGTCAACATTTTCGTCACACAATAATCCATAATGTGAATTTAAGTAGGTTTTTTTCTCCTTCTGAGTTTTAGCTCTCGCAGGTCATGAGTGCGTCTGTCGGCCTGGGTGTTGGTGTGTAAGATTAGGTGGGGTCTTTTTGTTATTGTTTGTTGATTTAGCTGTGGGTTTGTCCTGTAAGATTTTGGTAATTAGCCAGCTAGATTTAGTGTGGTATTTGTGGGGTCGGGGACAGAATGGTGTTTGCGAATGTGTGGCTGCTTCAGAGTAATAGAGCGTGTCGCGCTTCCAGCCTCTGCTTAATCCTCCTTTAAGCTATTGCATTGTACTGCGTTTTGTGACGGCCGATGCATATCATGCCTTTCCCCGCTACCCACACACACTTGACGACCTCTACCTACCACAGATCTCTGCCTTGCTAGTCTCGGGTCAGTGCAGCTCATCTTTCCAACAGAGATACGAAACCCTTGCCTTTCATGGTTGATCAGGTTTACGTAATTGACTATCTTTTCTGGCCTAGGCCTGTGTGTCAGTATTGAACTATTTTGGCTGTAGACTTCTCATTTCCTAACTTATTCGCCCCTTAATCTCTATAAGATGTTGAAACATGCTGTACACCAGTCCAAAGTGGATGTTTGGACTTTCCTTGGTTGGCTGACTGGATTTAACAAGCAGATTGTAGGACTCTTTTTATGGAGGGACATATTGTCACAATTACCCTTGTATTAAACCGTTGATTGAATCCAAGTTCTGAAATTAGTAATAATAATAATAGCAATCGTGTGAGGTCAGGGTAAATCTACCATCTTCGAGGATTTAGTAAATTCATTATTTTTCGAATTCTGTATCTTAAACACTAATGCGTTATCTTGCGGCATAGGACACAACGATCACCATTTGTTATGACGCTTTTAGAAGTGAGAGCGTTTTTAGTCGGCATATCTACCGTGTACATATACAGATTGACCCTGGTTGCTTCTCTGCTTTGTTTTGGAGTGAAAAACCCGTGTGATAAAAGGACGGTGGTCTATCTTATTTCAGTGCATAGGTTTGTCATTTGCATGTAAATAACTTCTGTAAAACCCCAGAAAATGGCCAACGGACCTTCCAGAATGTGTTGTTACTATGTGGGTCTAGTCCATTTATTTCTATGTTTATCATCAACTATATCAGTTAGTATGTAAAGTCACGTAACCGATAAATCAGTAGGGACATCCGGTAGTTAGCTCCGTGTATGCAACGCTGGTTCGTTGTATCCGTACACGGCAAATTGTGTATTTTCGTGTCTTTTATTGTTTGTACTCTTTTTGTGTTTTCTGAGTCTGGTGTAATGGTCTATCATCCAACTGCACTTCCTCTTTGGTTGTAGAGTCGTGATGGTATCTCTGGGCCTTTCCCATCTATGCTCCAACAGGCGAGCGTTAAAGCACAGTCTGCTCAGATAAGGACTTCTCGTCTTGGCTATCTCCTGCCGTGCCCAACTCACAAATCCACCGCGCAGCAATGCTTCAATCACAAAGAGACCACATGCGCGCTATCAGATTGGAATGTGTGTCTGTTACGCTAAGCAACAGGACCAAATTCTGAAGTAGTTAATTTATTTATGTTTTTACATCAGTCTAATTTGATCGCGCAGTGACGCCCGCTGCCGTTGATCCGTGCTTTGTGCCTACAGCTGGTTTTCTATGATTGCAGGTTTTTATTCTACGGACGTGCACTTTAGCAGTTCTGTTTTGGTTTCGTGTGTTTGGTCCAATTATCTAGCTTAGTGTTATTTCCTTTTCGTGTTCTGCCCGTTGCGATCGGATGGGATGGACTTTCTTGCGGGTTTTTTTAAATTTCAGCCAGGGATTTGTACTACAGACTGAGGACTGGGCATTTGTCTACTGCCGGAGTCCTTTTCCGTTTGGCAGAAAGTGTATTCTGGTTTATTTGGTTTACAACGATAGCGTGATCTCCAGGATGTAGGGATTTTGTTGAATGGATGATAGGAGATCGCCCTATGAAAGGGCTATTTTTCAAAATTGATAGCATAACTATGGTAATGTTTTTGTGATATTTTAGTTTCTGGATGTTTTGCGTTACTTATCTGAGGTTTATATTGAGAGAATTGATTAGTAAAAAAAAACAAACTAAAACATGTGAACTTTATGGCGTTAGTCTACATTAAGTTACTGATGTCAAAGCCGACAACGTATTTATATCTATTTCCTTAAGAAGGTGTACTTCTACTTAATAACGAATAATCACATGCCCCACCAACCTCCCCTCTCCCCCATTGATATTCAAGTTGGTATTTGATTTCAAACCCCTATTAGAAAATTAATTAATTTTAGGCATATTTTATCTTAAGGTATTTACGTTTCATAGCTATAATGTTTCTCCTGTTCGGCAAAATTTAATTAAGGCCCTTGATATGTTTAATACATTAATATAATCATCCCTTACAGCTATCTTTCAAGCAATTCATGCATTATTAAAAGACAACCCCTTTTGTTCAACCATAAGACCCCTGGAGGTAAGTATACAGTTTCCAGATCTAGGAATTTTTGCTATGTTTCGTCGTACGTTGCGGCTAATGGGTAAGGTGTTGTATTGTCCCATACAAACACACTAGGGCCACAAAGCGAGCATGTCTGAGTCCACAAGGGCAAAACAATCGAGTTTGCCAATACAGCGCAAACTACAATGCCAATCAGTTACTGTGATACTAAACATTGGTTTTTTGATTTTCTGCCCTTTAGGTGCCAAAATACTGAACCCTCTGATGTTCTGCTCGCCTTGGCGGAACCAGTAAGTTAACATGGTTATGACTTTATGTGATTGCTCAGTCACAACCATATTGATATTCTTTACACTCTCTGTCTTGGCACACAGTATAGTTCTCTGGTTTAAAATTGTTATTCACATTTTTGGGAATGAATTAACTTTTCTTTGGTTTGAAAAATCGAGTAAGATGTCCAATTCAGTATTGTAACACACGGTAGTTTGGAAATATGTATATTATTGATTATTAGGCATAAATCTCAGAGCATAACTAAAGAGCTCGGCGTATGGCTAGGTTTGACTATCAGGATCTAAAATGGACATTGTCAAACCATTGTCTGCTATTCAGCGCCACCCTGAAGTGGCTAAATTCTTTAGTGCTGTCTCATGTCAGTTAGTTCCTAGTAGTAGAGGACGTAAGCACAGGACGATTTGCATAACTTTAGTTTTCTTGTAGATCTCCAACAAATTCTTTTTTTTTGATTGTCTTTGTCAGAGAGGTCCAGAACGGTCTCAATGTTTATAGTCCGGAAAGAATTATCTTATATGTTATAGTTTGTGTCTATATTATGTTATATATAATAATATATATACTATTATTACGCTATATATTTGCTTGTTGCTATAGTTTTTACATATATTTGGTATGTATGTTGTGAGATTGTATGGTATGTTATTGTGTCGTCGACGTGTTGTATGTTGTAAATTATTAGCATATTATTAATTATATATTAATTTCAACACCCTACAGAACACTTCTATCAAAAGTTGATTATTGCGTTTCCCGAAAGGGCGAATGAGCAATACGCACAGCTCAGTCTTGATTCGGCTAACGTGAGACCTGCATGTCGCCATGGAGGGATTCAACACTGTCTTTATGACGTGTTATTGAGAAATAATCCTGACTTAAGCACGTCCGACTTCACACTCGATACTTAGCTTAGAACGAGTACAGCAGGCTTTTTTCAGCAACAGGTCTTGGTGAGGTAACTGGTATGGTTCACTGGATTTAACATTTGAGGGCCTAGTGAGACAGTTTTTTATATGTTTGTTTTACTAGTAGTTAACTATAAGAAGCTTTGGCTTTTATCAGGGCAATAGTGTTGGGACTTGCGGACCCATACGATTCATGGTCTTATGAATAGTGGGTGATTTAGCTGGCTGTTTATTAAGTGGCTGTCCGGTGATGTTCAGTGGTGTTAATCCTCACTTAAATCGTGATAATTGTCAGTATGAATTTGGTGTGATAATCCTTTTATCAATGGTTACTTTGGGCCTCGCTATTTTTACGGAACATCTGGTTTTTTTTTCGGTCTTTTTTTATTATACGTCGTTGTTTTCCCTCATTTTGAGCTCGTGGCCCAGATCTTTTGTTATGTTTATTACTCTTTCTGATGGTTTGGGCTACTTTTTTGTGTGTTCTTCGGTTGGGGCATGTTTCTTTCGTTCGGCGGTCGGTTAAGATATTTGGACTCTTGGCTCTTTATATCCCCTCTTATTTGTTTTTAGTTCTACGTTTGCTTTTAATTATTATCCTCGAGCGCTTCCCCCCTCTACCCTTTGGGCTGCGTACGTGTCTGTGTGTTTTTGGATGACTTTTGGAGATCGTATTGGTGGACTTTTATGTATTGTGGCACTGTGTATATCTAACGTGCTAATCATGGTACGCGTCTATCGTTTGGTTTTGTGTAGTTACAGAACGCTGAAACAGGAGGTGTGAAGAACTTATGAGGTGAAAATGGATGGAACAAGCGGAAGTGCTGCAAGTTTTCTCAAAGGCACATTCAACTGGACATGGCCTGATCTCAAGAAGTGCAGCCGGAGAGAGACATCTGAATGTCCTACACTAGAGCATCCATTCATCCTTGTCCCTAAGTTATCAAGGAAGATATCACGATGTTGAGATGGACGCTTAAGTTCACAAAATGTCAGTGTTTCTGCTGGAATAGCCTGGACTGTTCATGCAGTCTCTGACTGTGATACTTGTCTGTTACAAACAGTAGTTTCTTCTTCTGAACTTAGCACCGCATATACAATCTAGTCAAACCAATTTAGTAGTGTTTTGTCCAGAGCGGTTACAGCAGCATGTGACTAGACATATGCTCCAGGTCATAAGTTATAATCAGTCCATATAGATAGTCCTGGTGTGTTGGCAACTACGACCATTGTCACCATATCATGGAGAAATTCTAAACCGTCGTGTATGTGATATGGCAAATAGATAATAGTCATACCTCTAAGCCACAATCCAGTTTCACAGCAAAAGCATTAAGAGGCTGTATTTATGACACTAAATGATGAGAAATAAATTAGGATTGTCAATTACATAAAAGTGCATTCTTGACCTGCTGGTACATGGCTATGTGGGAAGCTCCACTTATTAAGTCGAAAACTACCTGTGGTATTCAACGGCTTCACGGTGTACATTAATTTATTTATTACGTGCAATGAGAAACACAACCAACCACACAGGAATGTAGCATCAAAGGAAAGGATTAACACACCTTGTTGATGGCAGAGCATTCTTTCTGATCTGTTGTATGATTCTGTGTTTTGGTGAATGCCACAACAAGCACACAAACAAACATACACAGAGTAGCATGTGTTGATGTAGAAACTAATGCTAACCAAATCCTAGAACATTCAATTACATTATGGACACTATCGAGGACCCATACACGTAAAAACACACTACGACAGGAAAGAAATGTATGCAGATAAAATGTTATTTAGTTTTGTTTCACCTTAGTATAGAATAGTGTAAAATGAATACCTTAGTATTCAGGGCATCCGCAAAGGGGGGATTGTTAGGATAATCAGTGTTTATTGTAACAAGTGGTGTGTAAGGGTATATTAATTAGTTGTGTATACATTTACCAGGTGGTTACAACCTGCATCAGTAGAGAGAATAGCACCCTGTATGCATTTACGACAGAATGGAAGGTCCCATGGAGGATATGTTGCTGAGCGCCAGCGCATCTACAGGTATAGGTCAAACACCACTGAACGGAGACAGTTGACCATTGTTAGATACTAGATATGAATCCACCCTTCTTTTGATATCTTTAGGGGGATGGTGTGAAACCAGTGTATAACCTGTGTGACAAGTGGTCTCTCTTCAGGACTGAGTTGGGGCTTGCGGTAAGGACTAAAGTAAGCGACTGAGGTGGGCAGGACTTCAGACTCTAACGGACTGGCCGGGCTTAGGACGAGAGATCGGTGAATACGTGAACTGCGATCGCCTTGCAAATCAAACTCCAACCATCTCCAGCCTTCAGTCTCCTGACTCCATACTTCTGGGCAAGCAAGAAAAGAATCTACAACAAACACAACACACTATTACAGTCAAACTACACACATTACACTTACTGAGTTTTCTGTACACCGACAGCACTACTTACAAGCACACTAACACATTCACTTACAGAGTTACTGCTACACCGACAACGTGACTCTACAAGCGACACTAATGACATTAACTTACTGATGTTTACTCAGTACACACCACGACACGCCTACGATACAGACACTAACACATACATTACTGAGTTTACTGTACACCGACACGCTACTTAAGCACAACTAAACACATATACCTTAATGTGAAGTTACTGTACACGAGAACAACACTACTACAGCACACTAACCACATACACTTACGAGTTACTGTACGCCGACCCGCTGACTTAAGAACACTAAACACATTACCTTACTGAGTTTAGAGTGTACACAACACGCTCCTTACAGATACACTAACACATTAATCTTACTGAGTTACTGTACACCAACACCAGCTACTTGTACAGCACACTAACACATTACACTTACTGAGTTACTGTACACCAACACTCTACTTACAGCACACTAACACATTACACTTACTGAGTTACTGTACACCAACACACTACTTACAGCACACTAACACATTACACTTACTGAGTTACTGTACGCCAACACGCTACTTACAGTACACTTGTCCTGTATTTGAAGATGTATTTGCACTGAAATTAAATTATTTAATAACATTTGTTATTGTTTGTCTGCACTATACACATCCTGCCACTAGAGGCCAGGGGTCTCTATGTCTACAACCCACATCCAGGCACTTTATTTATTTATCAAACCCACCAGTGAAGAACCTACTGAGCTTGTATATGTAATATTGAAGGTAAAACTGTACTTAAAAAGACAATGTCTCATCAGGCAACATATTCATGCATATGTTTTAACCTTCTGTGAGAGAACAGAAAAGAGTGCTCTTAAAGTCTTCAGAGTTTGCATTCTATACCTACAACGAAAACTGAACAGAGACAGTTGTGGGGCTCCGGGGCATGTCACAAGGTTTATACCACAGTAACCTACATTTAGAGCTTAGAGTTATACACATCGACCCCCCTAATGAGAAACTATTAGGAAACAGGACTCCCCAATCTATACCCACAGTACCTACATGTAGAGGCTTAGAGTTATACACTCGACTAATGAGAAACTGTAGAACAGACTCAATCTATACCACAGTACCTTACATTCAGAGCTTAGAGTTATACACTCGACCTAATGAGAAACTGTAGAACACACTCAGTCTATACCACAGTACCTACATTTAGAGCTTAGAGTTATACACTCCACCTAATGAGAAACTGTAGAACACACTCAGTCTATACCACAGTACCTACATTTAGAGCTTGGAGCTATACATTTAACCTAATGGGAAACTGTAGAACGTATACCAAACATTTCTTTGTATCTTTGTCACTTGTTGTAAGATGTTCCAAGAATGGTCCCCCACCCTGTTATATTTCGTTTTTGCTCAGTCAGTTACTCTCTAGGGTTTGGCCTTGACTTGCTTTGCATCACATTATTGCCAAACATGCTGGTGATACTTTTCCACTTAAACGGCTACGGCCAGATGTTGCAACCACGTTAAAGAATTCATGAAGGTTTGACCACTAAGTTCAGACACTCACTGATTAACAAGGTGAGCAACAAAAACAAGGTTCCCACACTGCCCATCACCTCAGCTTACCTATTCCCACCGTCATCCCTAGTAGCTCATATACTACCGATCTGGTCCCCTTCCAAGCATAGTCTCTCTCCTTATTAGTCACACACCATAATGCAACACATAACAGTAAGATGCCAAGTTATTACTTCAATTTAACCTGATAAGGGCTTATTAGATTGGACACACATGCACAGTTTGATCACACATACGTCTACTTATGATCAGTTTGTAACCATCCTCATTATGGCAGAACCAGTGAGGAGCTTCTTGGTAAGATATATTATCAGGCCTCCTCGTCCTGAGAGGCTCCACTGTTCCTAGCACCATTTAGAGTGGGTTCCCTTGCTGATAACATGCAACCCTGCCAGCTCTGAAAAGGGCTTGTTACATGTATTCAATAGGGTGTGAGTGCAGACCCTCACAGAGGAGAAAGGTCTGTGCTCACTGTAACCTAGGCTTATTCGTTCTTGACAGTGCCCAGGTACCAGTGAGAAAGATACAGAGATGACAGCGATAAAATAGGCGAAGATTCTGTTTTTCTGTGGGTGATAGCTATACCCTAAAAAATAAAGTCTTCCGGTTAGGGAGGTAACGAGTGAGTACGTACATTTAGAAAAAACGAGTATATTGGCTAACGGTTTTCATGTTGTCGAGCATTTGGAGCCTCCTCTTTTGTTACTGACTCTATAATAGAACATGTCCTAAGGGAGTCCTATATTCACCTAGGACCTGAGGTGACGTTGGATAGTAGGTTTGATGACGGTTGTCCGAAGCTCGCCTTCCTCGTGCACTGCGGGATAATACACTTTGATTCGTATCCTTGGGACTTCCCCAGCCTCTGCTCCACAGCGGTCACCGTAGTCATAAGGAGCGAAACAAGATACCATCAATCTTAATACGGGCCAACCTATATAGAAAAAAAAAAAAAAAAAACCTAAAAAAAGATGGTCAGCATAACACACACGAATCAAACATGTAAGCACCCCACACAGGACTGCATCACACAGAGCAAGGGGGCGCGCGGCTTTAGATGGTCACTTCAGAGTGGAAAATGAAATGGGTGCAGTCGGTTGGTCTCGGGGGAGATGCGGACTGACAGAAAAATAGGGCGGGTTACTTATGTGTATGAGTGATAGCACAAAATATCCGAATGAACTGTGATTGAGGAGTTTTTGAATCCGAAGCTGTTTGAATTCGCATGATCTTGTTGCGGGTGCCCTCCATCCGAGCAAAGAAGCCAGTCAAAGATAGTAGGCATTGCAAAAAACTTTTCCTACGAGTTATTAACCCAAAACGATGGTTCCACTCGAATCAGCTTGTTTAGAAGTCTGGTGTTACACGTACTTTGGTGTTTCGTTTGGTTCTCTCTCCCTCTCGGCCTCTTCTTCCACAGGTGTGCCTACTTTCAGCCATCTGGAGGTTTGTAACTACGAGCCTTTAGGTTTTGTGAAGGGACGATTAATGTAGGTGTGCTCACACTCCTACTGTGACAGAAGCCCTTGCAGTCGAAGGATGAGGCTCCTGCAGGACTGGAGAACTGGAGGGGCCAGGACCTATGACAGACATGGACCCCCCTCCCTTGGCGCCCGGTCGTGGGCTCGTGTGGTTCGTTGTAGTTTGAAAGGATCGCTACTGGTCTCATAGTCAGCTCGGATACTGTGGTTGGGAGAGATGATCCCTCCTTTGATCTGGGTTGGTGGTCTCTAGGGTGCATGTTGGGGTGTGGCCTTGGGTGAAAAACCACTACGCAGGACGAAAGGACAGGAGCTATTACGTCGGAAAATGTAGTCAGGGATATGTTCATAGGTCTTTAAGATGTTAACGTCAGGGCTGACATTTCGATGATCTATGTCATAAGCACGTTTCGCCTGGCGTGCTGGATCAACACTTGAACTCTGCCAATGGCATTTACTACGATTGTACTGGGTGCACCCAGGCTTGGTACACACACAGTGGGTATAACGGAAGAGAGAACGGCTGGAGAGACTGATGAGGAGCGACGCAAGACATCTGCACCTTGCGGGTCTTCCCAGTAACGTGGAGGCACAGGGGCTGGTTATCTTTCAAGAGGGGGAGTTCTGCTGATGCCTCTCGGTCTTAGATTGGTGGGAAATTTCCTGAAATATAGATGAAATGCAACCATAAACAGCATCTGCTCTAGCCTTGACTCGGAAAATCTCGGGTATATTTGGGAAAGAGCTCTTCGTTTGTAGGCTCTGACCTCCAGAAAAATGACACAGATGGCCCAAAGTCTAAGCGCATTTTTACCACGCCATATGTAGGAGGGGGAACTGGCCCGGAATCAATGTTTAGCCACTTACACATAATTTTCTTCTGAGAGTAATAGCACTATGGTGCATATAGGCTTGGCTTTAATGTAGAGCTTTTTAATGGTCATGCTATGGATTGTGGATGGCATAAAACGTCCATGCGACAATGTGGTCTAGAGAACTTGTCGTCGTCTCTTTTTATGAATCCAAGCTTTAGATTTTATTGAAACCTGGCTAAGTCTCACAATGGGTGGGTGCATTCTTCATGCTCGAGAGTCTTTTAAAACGAGGATAGACAAACCTTTAGGTTTTCAGGTTTTTACAGTAGTGAATATGATATGTAGGAGGGAGGGACTAACGCCAGATTTTAGGAGGGCTTTTGAATCGCAAATTCGTATGTAAGTCGGGACCAACACACAGTGTGCATTAATCTGGCCAACGTTATAAGTGTGCCTCGTGTAAATATATAGACTTTTTCATATTTAATATTGCAGTATTACATAAATACAGACATTATTAATGTATTTGATTAGCAAGATTCCCATTGCAGCAAAACTGTAAAAATTAATAAAAATGAATAAATCTGTATTGTAGTGCAGACTAATAATATGTAAATAACCTCAATTCTCATTGGCTTTAAATGTTAGTGGGCGGGGCTACACTGCCCTACTCTGAATGAACCATCATAGGCATCATATGTGTTAGTAGATCACAGCCCTATTGTATCAGAAGGCCTTCCTCTGCAGCTTTCTGTCCATCTATGGATCATGTGGGCTGCACAGACTGGTGAACGGTTTGTAGTGAAACATGAAGTTAGTGTTCAGTACTGATAGTAGTGATACACCACATGCATTAGACCAGCCTAGGTGTAGCTAAGCTAGCCTAATGCTAATACAGAGTTTTAATGAACTCTGATCAGTCAGGATTTCTCCTCCACCTCACCTACAGCTACTGTGTCCTGAGAGTCCCTCATCCTCCAGCAGGAGCTGTGTTGCCGGCCCCCAGGCCTAGGGGTACCTGGGCCGTTCACAAAATGGCTTCATCGCCATGGATGGCTGTATGATGACTGTGATTGGCTCTATTGGTGTCGGTGTCGGTCTCTCTCTCTCTCTCTCTACATGGTAAGAAAGAAACCAACACACAGGTTAATGTATTGTCAGCCTGTGGCAAAAGGTTTATTCTGCTTTCCTACTTTCTGATCTGGATCAGTTTACTGCATATTTTTAATGAAATGCACATTTTAAATACATGAAATAGTTGGTAGCTTATGCAGATGCATTTTACATCACATTAACATTTTAAATCTACTAAAACTTTAAATCTTATAATGCTCCTAATTCCTTTAAGTGTACAAAATCACTCTATGGAAATTCACACTGTAATATGAACATCATTCCAATGTTTCATATATATAAAAAAATAAAAATAAAAAAAAACGCTTTCCAAGTCAAAGCTCATTTTAGATTTTGTGGCTGACATTATATCTTATCTAGCAACAAACACTTGAAACACAATTTAACAAAAAAAAAAAAAAAACCCGGTGCAAAGAACCGCACTGTACCTCTGACCGTAGCAGAGTAGCTAAGCTAGGCAGCTAAGCTATTGCTTAGGATAAAGAGAAAAAAATACTGTTACAGAAGCTAAAAACACTGGAAATACACTTCTTCTTTTCCCCGAAACTTGTGTTGTATCAAATGCTTTACACTTTTTGTAAAAACAGTGGATTACAGAACATATAAAAAGTACAAAGAGTGGGATTCTCCTTTTCACCCGATTAGAACAGTCACTATGCTAAGCTAATAAACGGATTTTCCGTCTTCTCATTTACTCGACATAACTTAACCAAAACACACGTAAGTTGAACTAAGACATGGCACAAGGCTTCATGAACAGATTAGTGTACAGTTTCACCACAAAAATGTATGTAAAGACATTTCCTACCCCTACATGGCAAGAAAGAAACCAACACACAGGATAATGTGTTGTCAGCCTGAGGTAAAGGGTAATTCTGAACCTACTACGCTAGCCAGAGGCTGTAGTTCCCTTGCCACTGATGCCTAAGGGTGCCCTCTGCTGGGTGAAACGAGAATTACCTACTAGCCTTAGTTAATCCAAACAAACAACAGTATAATTATAATTATACTAAAGTTTAAAACAGACTAAATGGAATTCAGTCAAATGGAATAAAGAAAAATAAAATGTTAAGGGTCCCTATTTTTAAATGAAAATAATTTAACCCTTTTTTCCAGTCAGCTACAGCTGCACTACTTCTCCAGCCTCTGTGTCCACCACACCATCAGACACCGCCAGTCCAGATCTCCGACTACCCGCTAAAGACATCACCACTATGGGTCTCCATGAACACACCTGAAGCTACCAGCACAAGGTTGGAGGAGGGAAACCCTCTGCCATTACCACCCAAAACCTCACACACGCTTGGTGTAGCAAACAACCAGCAACCCAGACTACTACGTGGAGGGGAATTTATAGCCCTGCCAGTTCGCTGCTGCCCCCTGGTGTCTAGGTTAGGATAAACCATTTCCTGCTACACTGTGCTTCGTGTATTTGGGTAGAAGCTTCCAGTTAGAGCACAGAGAGTGTTTCAGTGTAAGCTAGAACACTCTAATCCAGACATGAAGTAATTCACTGTGGTTTGTCTCTGTACCAGATACGATCCATTTATGACCTGTGTAAACAAACCGAACACAACCACATCTCAGGTGGGTGTCTTTTAAACCCTACACCTGTAAGATGGGACACCTGCTGACATGCTCTGCACTGAACAACATTTATCTTGAGGTCAGATTTAAGATAAGATAAGATAAGATAATCCTTTATTAGTCCCACAGTGGGGAAATTTACAGTGTTACAGCAGCAAAGGGATAGCAAGTTACTTAGTACAAAAAATAAGACAGGTGAACAGAACAACAATATAAACATTATAAATAATAGAAGTCAAAACCTCTGAAGGATCTTATTTACAGATAAATGCAAAATATTTACAGAAAAATTGCACATTTATTCTTTATTGCACATGGGTAATGGAAAGATATTGCACATTGTTAGTATTGCACATTATGCTACATAGAAAACAGCTCTATTTCCTGTGAGTGTGTGTAGTTAAGTGTGTGTGTGTAGTTAAGTGTGTGTGTGTGTGTGTGGTCCTGCGAGTGTTTGTAGTTTAAGAGTGTGTGTGTGTGTGTGTGTGTGTGTGTGTGTGTGTGTGTTGTTAAGTGTGTGTGCGTGTGGTCCTGTGAGTGTGTGTAGTTTAAGAGTGTGTGTGTGTGTGTGTGTAGTTAAGTGTGTGTGTGTGTGGTCCTGTGAGTGTGTGTAGTTTAAGAGTGTGTGTGTAGTTTAAGAGTGTGTGTGTGTGTGTGTGTGTGTAGTTAAGTGTGTGTAGTTTAAGAGTGTGTGTGTGTGTAGTTAAGTGTGTGTGTGTGTGGTCCTGTGAGTGTGTGTAGTTTAAGAGTGTGTGTGTGTGTGTGTGTGTGTGTGTGTGTGGTCCTCTGGGAGCAGTGCTGGTTGTAGAGTCTAACAGCAGCAGGAAGGAAGGACCTTCGCTGAAGGAGCTGCCCAGTGCTGCCAGAGTCTCATGCATGGGGTGGGAGTCATTCTCCAGCATGGAAGCCAGCTTGGCTAACATCCTCCTGTCTCCCACCACCTGCACTGGGTCTAAAGGGCTTCCCAGGACAGAGCTGGCCCTCTTTAACAGCTTGTCCAGTCTCTTCCTGTCTGCCATCGAGATGCTGCTGCCCCAGCAGACCACTCCGTAAAAGATGGCAGATGCCACCACTGTATGGAAGAAGGTCCTGAGGAGCGCTCCCTGCACTCCACATGACCTCAGTCTCCTCAGTAGGTAGAGTCTGCTCTGGCCCTTCTTGTGAAGTGCAGTGGTGTTGACTGACCAGTCCAGTTTGTTGTTTAGGTGAACACCCAGGTACTTATAGGAGTCCACTCTCTCGATGTCCATTCCCCGGATGTTCACTAACGGAGGGGGGTGTCTGCACCTGCGGAAATCCACCACCAGTTCTTTGGTCTTCTGAACATGCTGAACATGTGCTCAACTACCCCGCACAGCTGATCTGCACAGGACTTGAGGAGCCTGGCACTGATGCCCTCTGGACCTGCAGCTTTTTTTGCCTTGATTTTCTTTAGCTCATTCCACACCTGGACCGTTGTGAAGGACAGACTGGAGCAGGGGGGCTGGGTGCTGGTTGTGAATGGGTTAGAGCTGCCATCAAACAAACCAATTTTGGGGTGGCTGTCAGCTGAAAGTTTTTGAGGGGGTGAGTGTGAAAGAGGGGGGAGGGCAGCATGTTGGTAGTGCCACAGAGAGGGGATTCAGCAGGGACGTCTGTGCAGGGGGAGGGTCAGGTGAGTGATCAAATCTATTGAAAAATAGATTGAGCTCGTTCACCCATTTCTGATCCCCCCCCACCTGGGAGTCGGGCTTCTTGTGACCAGAGATGGTTTTAAGGCCTTTCCAAACTCCGCTGACGTTGTTCCGCTGTAACTGTTCCTCCAGCTTCCTCCTGTAGCTGGCTTTCCCCTCCCTGGTCTTCCTTCTCAGTTCCCTCTGCACAGCCTTCAGCTCACCCTTGATCTGAAGGCCCTCTTTTTTTCTTTTAGGAGAGCTTTTATATCAGGAATAGTCTTGGTGGGAACAGTGTTCTCCACACAGAAGTTAACATAATTAGGAGTGTAGTATGTAAAATAGTACCCCACCATTAAAAATGACTTCAGGAGTGTAGTATGTAAAATAGTACCCCACCATTAAAAATGACTTTAGGAGTGTAGTATGTAAAATAGTACCCCACCATTAAAAATGACTTTAGGAGTGTAGTATGTAAAATAGTACCCCACCATTAAAAATGACTTTAGGAGTGTAGTATGTAAAATAGTACCCCACCATTAAAAATGACTTTAGGAGTGTAGTATGTAAAATAGTACCCCACCATTAAAAATGACTTTAGGAGTGTAGTATGTAAAATAGTACCCCACCATTAAAAATGACTTTAGGAGTGTAGTATGTAAAATAGCACCCCGCCATTAAAAATGATTTTAGGAGTGTAGTATGTAAAATAGCACCCCACCATTAAAAATGACTTTAGGAGTGTAGTATGTAAAATAGTACCCCACCATTAAAAATGACTTTAGGAGTGTAGTATGTAAAATAGTACCCCACCATTAAAAATGACTTTAGGAGTGTAGTATGTAAAATAGTACCCCACCATTAAAAATGACTTTAGGAGTGTAGTATGTAAAATAGTACCCCACCATTAAAAATGATTTTAGGAGCATAGTAGGTGCATAGATGTGGAAAAGGGATAAACCTAACTCCCCCAAAAAAAGCGTTCTACTATAGTAAGAATTACTGTGTTCCCATCAGAAGTGGAGAGGTCAGTCACAAAATCAACAGCTAAATGTGATGAAAGTGGTGACAGCACGGGTAGAGGCATAGGCTTGCCGTCCGAGAGTGTACGTGGGGTTTTGTACTGGCAGCAAACTGAACAGGAGGCCATAAAACGATGAATATCTACTGGCATGAGGTAGGCACAGGCCAATTAACAACCGCCTGGATTTTGTGGTCATCCATCACCACTCCGGAGACATTAATGATGTAGCCAAAAAAAAAGTTATGAAATTCAACACAAAATTCAACCCCACACGATTTTCAAGGAATGGTGTCTGACCAGCCACCCCACAGTACATGTAAAGACACCTGTAGAGTCTTTGAAGTCTCACTTGGGACAGACGGGATGAGTTGCACTACACGGGGTTATCAGAAGAAGCTAGTTGTAGAAACGGGAACACGTGACATGGAAGCTCGGTGTAATGGGAGGTTGTATCCCCGTTTTAACTGGTCCAGACGTATGGAGAGAGTAATAAGCCCATTCAAGGTTATACCATCGTCCTTACAGGCCAGTTTAGTAAGAACATCAGAGTTTAGTCCAGTATGAAAGAGACAGCAAGGCAGGCTCATTCCAGCCACTACTAGCTGCAAATGTACGAATCTCAGGGAATAATCAGCTACAGAGCAATTACCCTGATGTAAACGAACTAGTAGTTCTCCCTTAGATTGCCTTCATGAGGATGATCAAAAACTGCAGTGAAGTCCTCAGTAAACCTGTCATATGTACCAGTAGCAATCCAAAGCTCTCCAACCGAGATGAGATATCACAAAGGATGGTGGGGTAATGGTTTTACATACTACAGTCCTGAAAGCACTTCTAGTGGCAGGGTACTTTTAGTACTGTACTATGTAAAAATGCTGAAATGCTTTAAAGTCTGTTTAGCTTTAAACACCATTAGAAGTGCTTTTAGTCCTGTAGAATATAAAATGTAGCACCCCACCTTTAGAAATTCTTTCAGAACTGTATGACTCACTAAGTCTAAACAAAGGGAACAGGAAGAGGCCAAGCTGTGAACACAACCACAGTATAGATGTTTGTTGTCTCACACAGCCCTCAACTGCCGTGTCTTCATCTCTCTAGACCACTATTGGTTTTCTTTAATCGTCTATTCTGGTCTATTAAACAGATTTAAACAGGTAAATGTTTCATAGAACTGCTGTCCATTTTCAAATCTGGAATTGTGTGGACTGCTGAAAGCTCTAAAACTGCTGAAGTGGCAGCGTCTACACATTCAACCATAAACAGCTTCATCCAAGTCCAAGCACAACACACCAGCACAGCATAACCAGACCTATAACTACAACCATAACTATATACCTTTAATCAGTTAATACAGAGCTAATACAGGCCCTTCAGGAGTTACAACAACAATTGTGAACACTTAGGATTTGAAGATGATCTCCCGTTCACTAATGAACTCGGCTCGTTATAGTATATATTATTACTAATATTGTTCGTATTAAGAGTGAATACTTCATTAGGGTCTCCATATGTGATATGTAAATTGGATCTAAAACATCATCCTTCTTTTACTGCTGATAAATGCACAGCTACTTAAACTCTAACTCAAAGTAACACTTACACAGCACTGTTTATAGAGTGGAGGGTAACAGCTCTGAGGAAGTGTGGCAAAGTGTTTCCTTTTTTATAGCTTCCTACTCAAAACTTTAACCAAGTGGGCGGAGCCATGTATATATATGTATTATCTTCTCATCTGTACTCAGAAACTCCTCAGAATCTTTCTTCACTGGCAGCCATGGTAAGATACAAGCTCCATTTTGATCTGCAACTCTTTCCAGTTTGTTTTCTCATCATAAAAGTAATTAGTTATTATTATTATATTTAAAAATGATTACTAAAATTAATACAAGCAATATATAATACGTTTAGTGATCGAGGTACAGTGTCCGCACTATTAATACTATTAATACTAATTTAAATACTTGCATAGCTATTAGATAGATAGATAGATAGATAGATAGATAGATAGATAGATAGATAGATAGATAGATAGATCTTTATTGATCCCAGAGGGAAATTCAAGAAAGCTAATTAAAAAAGAAATGAAAAAAGAGCTATTAGATTAACTGATTTAATGTCACTCGTTTGTGGTGTCTCTGCAGGTTCTTGGTGGAGTTGTTCTGTTCTGTCTTCTCTTGCCGTGTCTGAGAGCAGCTGAACCGAAACCTGTCAACCTGGAGAACTTAGCTCTCATCATAGACAACATTCACAACAGGTAGGAATCAGGTAGGAATTGCTTCCTGAACTGGAGTCGATTAGATTAGTTTTTATATACATGGTGCCAAAAGGAACATTTCAGGTTTATCCCACGTAACAACTTCCTTGGATATTTTTAGGTACGATCCACAACATGGAGATCAGTTCGCACTGGCCATCAACGTTCCTGAACATTACTGTATTAAAAAGGACTTCAAACCTGATAAAGGTTTTCTCAAGAATGATGATCCAGACACTGCAAAAAGAGCCATGAAAGAGGGGAACATGGTTTATGAAGGGACTTCCTTGATTGGTGCAACGAAAAAAAAGAAAGACAACATTATGTACCACTCTGAGTACCTTCTGCTGAACCCACCTGACCCTAAAGAGTCCCCCATGACGAGGCTCCTGAAGAAAAATACAAAAGGTTGTGTGGTCTTCTACACCTACTTCTCCCCCTGCCTCGGAACCTGCCTAAACCCTCAAAAAGGGGACTTCTATATTCTTCCTGCTCTCACTAAGTTTGGGGAACACAACGGTCCAAAAGCTTTTGTATTCAGGAAACTTTACGGTGAAGAGAAGAAAGACGTTTTTGAGAAAGCTTTTAAGAAAGTAAATGCAGAAGTTCCTCTTATTCACTGTGACAATGCTGTGTGTAACATGTGTGTTGATGGAGCCAGGGTAAAACCTGAATGCCTGCCTCAGAAATCCTGAAATTCAGCTGAGGTTTGAGTGTACGGCTGTTAGACACCTGGCACTCCAGCTGTGTTGCTTTACAAACGTGTGTCCTCCTCTGTACTTCTCTCCTCATCTTTCTCCAGCACCAACCCTCACTAATAAACTCGTACTCGTAGCAGCATCAAACAGTGGTTTCTGTGTGAGTGTGTTCCAGGTGGTCTTCTGGTCATGTGGTGAGGCTCATCTAAACCAGGCACGTGTACAGACAGACCCCAGAGCAGGGGTGCACAACATACGGCCCGCGGGCCAGATACGGCCCGGTAAAACTGTCAATCCGTCCCGCGAAAGGAAGTGCTGATGCATTTTTTATATAAATAATGCTGCCACTTTAAATTCATTGGGAAGTTTGATGACATTGCGGAACACTGCCACCTGGTGTTTACTTTCCAAAACTTTAATTATTCTCCCGCCCGAAGCCATCACCATCCGCCGAAGCGCGCGATTCTGCCCACCCCCTCTGTAAAAATGTGTGGCCCTCTGGTGTAGGTGTTAATATGAAATTGGCCCTTGGTTAAAAGAAGTTGTGCACCCCTGCCCCAGAGTATCATTTCTAGCTCATTTCGCCTCCACCAGTTTTAAAAAGATCCCTTGTGGTGAGAGGAGGCCATGTCTGGGGAATAGAGCTCCTGGCTGGGCTCCAGTTCTAGAGAAGATTCATCCTCCCTCCTGAAACTCTGCACGCTCCATCACATGTTTATTTGGGCATAACGGGGCAGATTCATAAAATACACCAGCACATAGATTCACTCTTAACACCGCTACTGCTCAAAGTTCAGAGGCAGTCAGGGCCTGCAGGTTAGTGAACCAGCCCTGTGACTGGAAGGTCGCTGGTTTGACTCCCTGAACTGATAGGACACGACTGAAGTGCCCTTGGGCAAGGCACCTAACTGCTCAGTGGGCTGCCCACCACTCCGAACAAGTGTGCACACTGGCCCCTACACCCACATCCACAAATGAGCACACTCTCCCAGAAGCAATGGGCAGCCCTATTCATGGTACCTGGGGAGCAGCTAGGGGTTAAGTTCCATGTTCAAGGGCGCTTGAGTCATTTCCTGTTATTTCAGGGAATTGAACCAGTGACCTGCCTCCCACCAAGCTGGTTCCCTAACCTCCAGCCCACAACTGCCACCTTGATGTAAATTATGATTAGCCAGGTGTTTTGTCAGATGTGTGACTCTCTGATGTCATGGTTCATTAGAAACTCGAGCTCAGTGCTCACTATTAACATATCATTAAATACTATTAGATTTGATATGTGCCTGTTAAAAATCATACTTTCTGCTTTTTCTGATGTCTGTAAAGCACTTTGAGCTGCCACCAGTATGTATGGTGAAGTGCTCTACGAATAAAGACTATTATTATGTAAATGTATTCAGCTGCCTTCACTGACCCAGAGCACCTAAAGCCTAAAAGGCTAAAGCCAACACAATGTATACACTCATCATCAAAAGAATCTCTGCACCCAGAGAGAATCAACCAGCAGGAATGGAACTTGGTCAGTAGGTTTGACATTGTAAGACATGCAGGTGATTCAAGTTTATGCTCGACCGTGCAAGTGACTGAAGCAAGGACGGCCTTATCACTGGACCTGACTGACCCAACAGCCACGGCTGCAGACATCCAGCAAGCAGTGGTGTCCTCCATGAGTCATCCTGTTAGTACAGCACCATCGGCAGACGGCTGCACCACGCAGGACTACATGTATGCAGACCGTTACCACGACTGTCCTTACGAGTCACATATCCAGAAGGCCTGGTGTCACTCCACCTCTGGATTATCAGGACACCAGTAGGAACCTCTACAACTACATGCCAACACTTCTGACACCACCTCTATCTACCTATAGTCCACCCTGAAGTCCAGCTGCTCATGCTCTGTACGTTACTATGACTCTGAGATGGAGCTGATAGTAGAGGTGTTAACATGTGTATTGGTTTACGTATAGCTCTCTGACTCATGCTCATACGCCCTGTGATAATGTGAGAACTTTCTAGCAGAAATCTGAGGTTTCACACTAAATGTATCTGTTACCATCTAAATGACATCACGCTATACATCGAGTCCACCCAAAGCTGCCTTATACATAGTTCCTGTTCAAGGTTAAGAGTCAAGCCCGGTGCAACAATACTACAACAGTGCACATCAGTCTGGGATATATTACACCGTAAGTGGACAGTCGGGTCCAGCAGTCAGCATGTTGGACCCTGTGAAAAACGGGAAGGCATTAAGACCTGTGCAGCTTTGACAAGGCCCAAATCATTACGGCCAGATGACCATTTAGAGCATCTCTAAAACAGCAGGGGTTGTGGGAACACCAGTCATGTGTAGTGAGTACCCACTAACAGAGGACCGAGGAAGGTTGAACTATGATTCTAAACGAGTCATAGAAGTGTTTAATTTTGGTTACACATATTGCATCCCACCCTACTGTGTATAGCTCTTAGTAGCTGCAGGGCCGTAGTCAGAGCGCCTATGCTGACCCCTCTCCACCTTTAGACACTAACTTAGGAACTGGACCCTGGAAGAAGGTCACCTGGTCCACAGAGTCCCGTTTCCTGTTACATTTCTTGGGGTTCCACCCCAGAGAGTGTTCAGTTCTCAGTGTTCTTCTCAGAGTGAAGAAAAAAAAACATTTTAGGCCCTGTGGGTAAATCAGTGGCTGAGCTAATGCTAATGCTAACAGTGTGATGAGGGTCAGTAATCCTCCATGCTTGGTATATTATTTTCAGTTCAGTGAATGACGGAGAAACGTATTGCTAGAGAAGCTAGCCTGATTAGCCTAGTACCACCGCTGCAGAGTTCTTTCTACTGTTAAGACACTTGTGTTCAGTGATAGCATTAGCAAAGTGACACTAACCTGAGTGAGAAGGCACAGAGCTGCCAGTTTATTAGGAACTGGACGGATAAGGATACATTTCTGTTACAGAGGCACATTTCCCCATGTATCACCAACAGAACAAAGGTGAAAGTGCAGTGGGCTAGCTGCGATGTCCTTGGGTGAACACAGAGCCGCACTGACATCCTCGTCGCCAGGCGGGCCAGCAAAGGCGTCGTCATTGGCAGGTGGGCCTGCAGAGGCCTTCAGAAGACCCACAGGCCAGGCAAAGGCCTCAGAAGGGGCTGTAGGCTGGGGAAACGTGCCTGAAGAAAACCTAAAAAAATCCCTTCACAGTCCGAGCCTGGATGAGCTGCACAGGGTCTGCCCGCTGTGCAGCTCATCCCCTCAGCAAAGTTCTTAAAGAGTACTTACCACTTCTGGTAGTGTAGGGGAGGTTAAATACTGAAAACACACATCACCTTGCATCAGAAATCCCTCACAGTCCTCACCTCCTCCATCACACCCACAGGGAACAGCCACGAGGGAGGGAAGCAACAGAGGTCTTCCATCCTGAAGAGTCGCAAGCAGGTTTTCCATATCAGCCACGTCCCTATCAACAGCATGAATCCGACTTGCTGCATCCACTGTGGCTTGGTGTTATGGAACATCAGACACGACGAGGAGACCGGAGGCAGGGGCAGGACTCTAATGGAAACTAAAAAGACAAACTAAAACCAACGACAACGACGACCTGAACACCACCATGAAGCAGGGGTACTGAAACACCCAGCAAGAACAAAGGGAACAACAGGGCGTATACAACACAAGGACTAACGAGGAACACCTGGGAAGGTGCAGGGCTACATACTAGGGCAGGTGATGGGCCTGACAAGGGGGCGGAGATAGGAGGAGCAATAACCAAACCAAACAGAAGCACATGCGACACTGTCTAGACCATTTCTCCATATAGAAATATAAATTATAGAAATATGAAACCAGAGTATGATCTGGAGATCACTGGAGATTGATAACTCGTAAGGGTTCGGGTGGATCTGCTTGTGTTTATAAGAGGGATGTTGTGGTTTATTGGTGGTTAAAAGAGTAACAGGACGAGGCTGAGCTGAGAACACATCCAGAGTAACGACTGTAGAGTCTTCATTTCTCTACACCACCATTACAGGCCCACAGGTTTACTTAGTGTTTACTCATATTACTTATTACACTGGTAAAGGTCATATTTCATAAACACCAGCTCCTGTGTATTTCTATCTGTCCATGTTCTAACGTTCCACCGCATGTACAGTTATTAGAGGGAACTGTACATGTGACTATCCATATTCTGTATTTCTTTTAACCATTGGTTTGGTTGTCATGAAAACACAGGCTTACTACTGCAGCCAGACAGTGGAGAGGAAGTGGATAGGAGGTTGGTTCTGTAGGTTAGAGAACCAGTCTTGTGACCGGAGGGTCACAGGTTCGATTCCCTGAACTGACAGTAACGACTTGAGCAAGGCACCTTAACTGCTCCCCGGGCACCGTGGATAGAGCTGCCCACCACTCCGGGCAAGGGTGCTCATTGCCCCCTAGTGTGAGCGTTTCACTTCACGGATGGGTTAAATGCGAAAGACAAATTCCTGGCTCAAAAACTCGAATGATTGACCTCACCGATGGTTGGTCTTTGTGGAGATGAACAACGAATCCGTGTGGAGGCACCGTGGTCAGAACCAAGATGAAAGGTCTGCTGTCACACATCACACGTCCAGAAGGCCTGGTGTTACTCCACCTCCACCGCTACCACACCATCTGCAGGAACTGTGTGAGGTGGTGTGGTTATGTTCCATAGACTGCAACAGATGCCATGAAAGAGGGGAACATGGTTTATGAAGGGACTTCCTTGATCGGTGCAACGAAAAAACAGGAAGGCAGTATTACATACCACTCTGAGTACCTTCTGCTGAACCCACCTAACCCTAAAGAGCCCCCCATGACGAGCCTCCTGAAGAAAAAATCTGAAAGGTTGTGTGGTCTTCTACACCTACTACTCCCCCTGCCTCGGAACCTGCCTAAACCCCCAAAATGAGGACTTCTATATTCTTCCTGCTCTCGCCATCTTTGGAAAACAAAAAGGTCCAAAAGCTTTTGTATTCAGGAAACTTTTGAAAAAGCTTTTTAAGCTGTAAATACAGAAGCTTCTCTTTATCACGATACCTAAGGCCTGGTGTCACACCACCTCTATCTACCTATAGTCCCACCCTGAAGTCCAGCTGCTCATGCTCTGTACGTTACTATGACTCTGAGATGGAGCTGATAGTAGAGGGGAAAATATGTTTGACCTGTGTCCTGGTTTACGTATAGCTCTCTGACTCATAGTTCCTGTGATAATGTGAGAACTTTCTAGCAGAAATCTGAGGTTTCACACTAAATGTATCTGTTACCATCTAAATGACATCAAGCTATACATCGAGTCCACCCAAAGCTGCCTTATACATAGTTCCTGTTCAAGGTTAAGAGTCAAGCCCGGTGCAATAATACTACAACAGTGCACATCAGAGTCTGGGATATATTACACCGTAAGTGGACAGTCGGTTCCAGCGGTCAGCATGTTGGACCCCCTGAAAAACGGGAAGGCATTAAGACCTGTGCAGCTTTGACAAGGCCTAAATCATTATAGCCAGATGACCGGTCAGAGCATCTCTGAAACAGCGAGACTTGTGGGAACACCCGTCAGGTGTAGTGAGTACTCACTGATGGTGGACTGGAGAGGGACAAACTACATCTGTGGTCCAGTCATAGAAGTGTTTGATCATGATTATACACACTGCATCCCACCCTACTGTGTATAGCTCTTAGTAGCTGCAGGGCAGGGAACTGCGAGGGCGGCTGGGCAGGGAGGCTGATGTCTAGAAGACCAGCTGCCATATCCTGGGCAGTAGTAGCTATGGCAGCCATGTCCGGGTGTACTGCAGGGGCTGAAGAAATCTCAACTGCTGACTTGGTAGCAGCAGATGTCAAGTCGAGGCAAGGCACACAGAGGCCGTCAGGACAGGAGGCTCCGGGAACCATGGGCAGGACGGGAGGCTCTGGGAACCAGGTAATTCAGCCACCTAATTAGGAGACAGGGGAGTCAACACTGTAGGACAACAGGCAGGTGAACAGACATGAAAGTGCAGGCAGGGCCTGCAGAGGCCTTCAGAAGGAGCCACAGGCCAGGCAGAGGCCTCAGAAGGGGCTGAAGGCTGGGGAAACCGTGCTTGAAGCTACCTAAAAAATCCCTTCACAGTCCGAGCCTCCTTGGGTCTGCTCTTTAAGACAGTGTCTGCCCGCTGTGCAGCTCATCCCCTCAGCAAAGTTCTTTAAGAGTACTTACCATCAGAAATCCCTCACAGGTCCTCACCTCCTCCATCACACCCACAGGGAACAGCCATGAGGGAGGGAAGCAACAGAGGTCTTCCATCCTGAAGAGTCGCAAGCAGGTTTTCCATATCAGCCACGTCCCTATCACCAGCATGAATCCGACTTGCTGCATCCACTGTGGCTTGGTGTTATGGAACATCAGACACGATGAGGAGACCGGAGGCAGGGGCAGGACTCTAATGAAGCAAGGTACTGAAACACCCAGCAAGAACAAAAGGAACAACAGGGACTAACGAGAAACACCTGGGAAGGGGCAGGGCTACATACTAGGGCAGGTGATGGGCCTGACAAGGGGGCGGAGGCAGGAGGAGCAATAACCAAACCAAACAGAAGCACATGCGACACTGTCTACACCATTTCTCCAAACAGAAATATAAAATTATAGAAATATGAAACCAGAGTGTGATCTGGAGATCCCTGGAGATTGATAACTCGTAAGGGTTCGGGTGGATCTGCTTGTGTTTATAAGAGGGATGTTGTGGTTTATTGGTGGTTAAAAGAGTAACAGGACGAGGCTGAGCTGAGAACACATCCAGAGTAACGACTGTAGAGTCTTCATTTCTCTACACCACCATTACAGGCCCACAGGTTTACTTAGTGTTTACTCATATTACTTATTACACTGGAAAAGGTCATATTTCATAAACACCAGCTCCTGTGTATTTCTATCTGTCCATGTTCTAACGTTCCTTTGCGTGTTGCACCGCATGTACAGTTATTAGAGGGATCTGTACATGTGATTTTCCATATTCTGTATTTCTTTTAACCATTGGTTTGGTTATCATGCCAACACAGGATTACTACTGCAGCCAGACAGTGGAGAAGAAGTGGATAGGAGGTAACGACTTGAGCAAGGCACCTTAACTGCTCCCCGGGCGCCGTGGATAGAGCTGCCCACCGCTCCGGGCAAGGGTGCTCAGTGCCCCCTAGTGTGGGCGTTTCACTTCACGGATGGGTTTAATGCGAAAGACAAATTCCTGGCTCAAAAACTCGACTCAGAGAATGATTGACCTCACCGATGGTTGGTCTTGGTGGAGATGAACAACGAATCCGTGTGGAGGCACCGTGGTCAGAACCAAGATGAAAGGTCTGCTGTCACACATCACACGTCCAGAAGGCCTGGTGTTACTCCACCTCCACCCCTACCGCACCATCTGCAGGAACTGTGTGAGGATGTTCAAGCTGCATGGGATGGATTATCACAGGACACCATCAGGAACCTCTACAGCTCCATACCGAGATGTCTGGCGTGTTGGGTTAGCAAACACGGCGGCCCGACGCCATACTGAGAGACAGACTTCTGTATGTGTAGCTCAATAAATATTGATCATATCAGTCTAAACTTATCATCAGTTATTGATCCTGGTCACCTTTATCTTCCCTCCCAACAGCACTTGCACTCCCACACCTCCTTCAGGGTGCAGCTGTTCCTCTGATGATGAGTGTGATATTAGACTTGTCCAGTGTGTAGTTAAAGCTAATGTGTTAACACATGACCTTTGAAATCAGCGTAGTTCCACCCTAAAGTCCAGCTGCTCACGTTCTGTACGTTACTGTGACTCTGAGACTGCAGTCTACGGTGGTGGCAGCATCCATGAATCTCATTAACCCCAGTCATGATGTTTATTATCAGTAATAAAAGTATATAACAGTGTTGGAGCTGAGGGTATAATGGAAAATGTCTATGGCCTGTGTGTTTATGTATAGCTCTCTGACTCATGCTCATGCTTACTGTGGTTAATGTGGGAACTGCAGGTGAGAAAACATTCTAGCAGAAAATCGATCTGAGGTTTCACATGAAATGCTATCTGGTACCATCTGAGCTGCGTCATGCTATACACCGAGTCCACCCAAAGCTTTATACATAGTCCATGCCCAAGGTTAAGAGTCAAGCACTGAGCAATCCCACTACAACGGCGCATGTCAATGTGGGGGATATAGTAGACTGTACAAGGCCAGTCGGTTCCAGCGGTCAGCATGTTGGACCCTGGGAAGAACGAGCATGCATTAAGACCGGAGCAACTTTGACAAGATTTGAGTCTACTGGCCAGATGACCGGTCAGAGCATCTCTGAAACAGCAGGGGTTGTGGGAACACCAGTCAGGTGTAGTGAGTACCCACAGACAGCGGTCCGAGGAGGGACAAACTATGATTCTGATCCAGTCCTAGAAGTGTTTGATGATGGTTACACACATTGCATCCCACCCTACTGTGTATGGCTCTTAGTAGCTGCAGACCAGCAGTCAGAGTGCCCATTGTCCCCTGTCCACATTTGAAAGATCTTACACAAACTTAGAAACTGGACCCTGGAAGAGGGTCACCTGGTCCACTGAGTCTTGATTCCTTTTAAATTTCGTGAGGGGTCCATCCCAGTGAGTGTTCAGTTCTCAGTGTTCTTCCCAGAGTGAAGGGAAATCAGTGGATGAGCTAATGCTAAGGCTAAGTGTGATGAGGGTCAGTAATCCTCTATGCTTGGTAGATTATTTCCAGTTCAGTGATTGACGGAGAGACGTATTGCCTTTTCCCGGTAGCTTTAAAAGAAGCTGCTACAGCTAGCCTGATTAGCCTAGCCACATCACTGCAGACTTCTTTCTACTGTTAAGACACTTGTGTTCAGTGGTAGCATTAGCTAAGTGACGCTAACCTGAGAGAGAAGGCACAGAACTGCCAGTTTATTAGGTACTGGATGGCTAAGGACATATTCCTGTTACAGAAGCACATTTCACCAGGTATCACCAACAGAACAGGAGTCTCTGAGAAAGTCCTCACTGTACATCTCAGATAGCACTCACTGTTAATAAACAGCTTTGCTGACCACTGGTTTCTTCAGGGTGGAAGTACAACATATATAATGTATATAAAGTCATACCTGATGTTTATTCTTTAAATAAACAGGATTGTAACTTATAATCAATCATAATAATATATTTGCTTTTTCACTTATAGACCCTTTGAAGAAACATGAAGTTAGTGTTCAGAGTTCAGTACTGCACCACGCAGGACTACATACACACAGACCGTTACCACGACTGTCCTTAACACCACGTCACCGTCACCAAAGACTGCAGTGGTGTCGTACCAGACTGTCATGGAGTGACTCAGAATGGCAGCGGGTCATCTTCAGTGACGAGTCCCGCTTTAGTCTTGGTGGAGACGCCCAACGAATCCGTGTGTGGAGGCACCGTGGTCAGCACCAAGATGAACGGTTTGTTATCACACGTCCAGAAGACCTGGTGTTACTCCACCTCCACCCCTACCGCACCATCTGCAGGAACTGTGTGAGGATATTCAAGCTGCATGGGATGGAGTATCACAGGACTCCATCAGGAACCTCTACAGCTCCATACCGAGACGTCTGGAGTGTTGGGTTAGCAAACACGGCGGCCCGACGCCATACTGAGAGACAGACTTCTGTATGTGTAGCTCAATAAATATTGATCATATCAGTCTAAACTTATCATCAGTTATTGATCCTGGTCACCTTTATCCTCCTTCCCAACAGCACCTGCACTCCCACACCTCCCTCTGGGTGCAGCTGTTCCTCTGATGATGAGTATGATATTAGCCTTGTCCAGTGTGTAGTTAAAGCTAATGTGTTAACACATGACCTTTGAAATCACCGTAGTTCCACCCTCAAGTCCAGCTGCTCATGTTCTGTATGTTACTGTGACGCTGAGACTGCAGTCTACGGTGGTGGCAGCATCCATGAATCTCATTAACCCCAGCCATGATGTTTATTATCAGTAATAAAAGTATATAACAGTGTTGGAGCTGAGGGTATAATGGAAAATGTCTATGGCCTGTGTGTTCATACTTACTGTGGTTAATGTGAGAACTGCAGGTGAGAAAACATTCTAGCAGTAAATTGATCTGAGGTTTCACACGAAATGCTATCTGGTACCATCTGAGCTGCGTCATGCTATACATCGAGTCCACCCAAAGCTTTATACATAGTCCATGCTCAAGGTTAAGAGCCAAGCGTTGAGCAATCACACTCCAACGGCGCATGTCAATGTGGGGGATATATGAGTGTGAGTGTTCAGTTCTCAGTTTTCTTCTTTTAGGCCGCATGAGTAAATCAGTGGATGAGCTAATGCTAATGCTAACAGTCTGATAAGCATCAGTAATCCTCTATGCTTGGTAGATTATTTCCAGTTCAGTGAATTGACGAAGAGACGCATTGCCTTCTCCCGGTAGCTTTAAGAGAATAATAATCACAAAATTTACCATAACAAATTTTCAAGTTATTAACTGCATCAACACACTACATATTACTATGCTGTTATCATGTTGCTGCCATGTTACTGTCACATAACTATTATATCTGTACTGATACTATCAAATAAGTATCGTGTCATCACCATGTCACTAACACATATCTATCATGTCACTACCATGTCACTTATCTGTCACTAATCTGTCATAACAATGCAATAATATCAGCCCAGACTCTAATAACACATCTGGGTGATTTGACCTTTTTAAATAATCAGATTTTTAAGATAATGATTTCTTTTTCAAAACACTAACATTTTTATGAATTTAAACAAACCACTAATCTAATCAACTATTTCCCAGCATACTCAACACTAAACATTTATAGATGCACTGTATTATAATAATAATGCACAGTTTTTCATTGTAGCAGGGCAGTTGTCTCACGTACAGCCACAACTTTAAAACCATATAACAATCAGATTAACAGCTGTATGAGTTAATTATGAATTTACCATATTATAACATGATTTGTAACTTTTCTGTGATCTTATAATTATTGATTGTGCAATGCACAGCACTACTGTTATCCTACTTATCTCCTTCTACTCTACTGCTTCTTCTTCTTTTTTAGATGTGGGAGATTTTGGTTCACTAAATAGCACTGCAGTTCAAGATACTAACACCACTCCAACTCCAGCATTTTGATCCAAAATATGGTTTTCAGGTAAACATTGTTGAATTGTGGAATTTTCTGATTAATAATGGACGGGCTGGAAAAGCACATTTACATGAGTGAACTGGATCATACGTGATCCATCTATAGCAGTAAACATATACATCACCAGGAGTTACACTGTTGCATATTTAGAGTTATTAGACACTTATTATGAAAAGGGGACATTACAGAATCAGTTTATTATGTATTATGAGTTTTTGTAATATTATGTGTTATTACATTATGTGCAGTTATTAGATAATGAGGGGCTAATATTCTATAAGAAGTCCAGGCCGGTTCTTCTGAATGTTCTCCTGCAGCCTGACAGCCTGAAACTGGTTACAGGCATCTCCTCCAATCAGAGAAGAGTGAAATATATTTTTTTCAGAGAGGGCGGAGTCATAATCTCTATAAATGTGGATCAGTTTCTCCTCTGCAGCACTTTCAGCTCTTCAGCATCATCTAGACTCAGCATCTCCTCAGACTTCTTCAGCCATGGTGAGATACAGCCTCTGATCTCTCTCAGCTTCATCTCCACAAGCTCCTACAGTCAGTAGGGAAACTCAGTCTGACCTAGTCTATGGTGCCATAGCAAGCCTTGTTTTCCTGTTGCTCTTTTTCCTAGCTGTGTCTTATAATCAAGACTGCCTGACATTTTTCCACGGTTGAAAATGGAATTGTGTGAAAGGCACCGGGAGCCAGTCAGTCCTGGGCTTTGACCCATCACATGGCTGTCTAACCTCTCTAACCACATTCTTTAAAATAGAGGTGCCTCAAAAGATAGAAGAACCACCTTTGGTTCCGTAAGGAGACTTCCAGTGGATGGCGTTGTAAATCAGATCAGATCACTTTTATTGTCACGTCACATTTTCACAGGTGTGAAGGTGAGTGAAAAACGTAGGTGCATAGTCCCTTACAGACTTAAATACAAAAATATACATTAGACAAATATATACAATACCAGGCACAATATCTCAGTTTATTCTAATATACAGTCTTATATAACAGTAATATAAAGTTATGAATAAAAACTATGATATATGTAGATGTACACATTTCCATATAGCACTATGGTATGGCTGAGGTAGATGATGCAGGGTATATACAGTGGGGGAAAAAGTCAGTCACTGATGGTGTAAGTTCTCCTACTTAGAAAGATGAGAGAGGTCTGTAAGTTTCATCATAGGTACACTTCAACTCTGAGAGACAAAATTTCAACTCAATACATAACCTTTGTTGGCAATGACAGAGGTCATACGTGTCCTGTAAGTCTTTACCAGGTGTGCCCACACTGTAGCTGGTATTCCGGCCCAATCTCCTCTAGAGCAGTGATGGGGCTGTCGCTGGGCAACACGGACTTTCAACTCCCTCCACAAATTGTCTCTGGGGTTGAGGTCTGGAGACGGGTTAGGCCACTCCAGGACCTTGAAATGCTTTTTACGGAGCCACTCCTTCATTACCCGAGCGGTGTGTTTGGAATCATTGTCATGCTGGATGACCCAGCCACGTTCCATCTTCACTGCTCATACTGATGGAAGGAGGTTTTGGCTTAAAATCTCACGATACACGGCCCCGATCATTCTTCCCTTAACACAGATCAGTCGTCCTGTCCCCTTTGCAGAAAAACAGCCCCAGAGCATGATGTGTCCACCACCATGCTTCACAGTAGGTATGGTGTTCCGGGGATGCAGCTCAGCATTCTTCTTCCTCCAAACACGACAAGTTGAGTTTTTACCAAAAAGTTCTATTTGGGTTTCATCTGACCACATGATGTTCTCCAAGTCCTCTTCTGAATCATCCATACGCTCTCTGGTAAACTTCAGATGGGCCTGGACATGTACTGGCTTAAGCACAGGGACACGCCTGGCCCTGCAGGATGCGAGTCCCTCTCAGCATAGTGTGTTACAGATGGTAGCCTGTGTTACTCTGGTCCCAGCTCTCTGCAGGTCATTCATCAGGTCACTCTGTGTAGTTCTGGGATTTCTGCTCACCGTTCTCGTGATCATTTTGACCCCACCGGATGAGATCTTGCGTGGGGCCCCAGATCAAGGGAGATTATCAGTGGTCTTGTCTTGTATGTCCTCCATTGTTTTCCAGTCGCTCCCGCAGTTGATTTATTCACACCAGCCTGCTGCCTATGATTGATTCACTCCTCCCAGCCTGGTACAGGTCTACAGTTCTCTCCCTGGGGCCTTTGACAGTTCTTTGGTCTTGGCCATGGTTGAGTGTGGAGTCTGACTGTTGGAGGCTGTGGACAGGTGTCTTTTATACTGGTAACGAGGTCAAACAGGTGCCATTTAGAACAGTAACGAGTGGAGGACAGACCATTGAAGAACAGGGTAATACAGTATACAGAGAAACAGATGGACCTGTACACCTACAGAGTGTCCTATATGGTCAGTGTATAAGATGACCGTGAGTGTAGAAAAAAGGAGGTGCATTAGTGCCTGATGAGGTGGGCAGTGAGCGTAGATAATTGATTTTTAGTGTATTATTGATTTATAGTTTTTTGATGTAACGTTTATCACTGATTCAGTGTTTGATTTTCATTCACACTGTTCAAAAGCTGCTTTTATGTTTTAAGTTAAATCAAAATGGAGTTAATGTTTACCTTGACCCCAGGTCTTTTTGGGTCTAGCTTGGCTTTGAAATATTCCTGCAAGTTGATTTGACTATACAGGGCTTTTTGTTTTAATTTAGCTGTGCCAGTTCAAAGTACGGGTGACTTATGAACACGAGTTTATAGGTTTTCACTTCTCAGTGATTGACTTTAACTTATTGAAGTATGGACAGATTGTTGAAAACACATCTGTCACTCCTTCCTTTGACCTAGATAAGCAAGTTGAAGTGACAGAACCTCATGTTAATACGTCGCCTGTACTTTAAACCTGCATTGCTAAGAGCTCACAGTTGAGTCACATTATTATGACCACCAGCTAATAACTGCCGTGTGCAGGACGGACAGCATCTAGACGGAGTGACTCAGTAAGTTCCTGGTAGGTTGTCACAGGTATCTGGAGCCATGCTGACTGCAGTGCATCCCACAGCTACTGGAGGGAGCGTGGGGGAGGACCCATAGAGCGAACATGGTTATCAAGGTGGTCCCATAGATGCTCAGTTGTGTTCTGATTTGGGGAATTAGGGGGGAAAGTAAGTTTTTGAAATCTTGGTCATGCTCATGCAACCAGTGAGGGGAATGTGTGTGCAGACAGTCTGTTATATACCCACCAGGCCAGCTCACAACATGACCTTCTCCATGAGATACACCCTGCCACTGTCAAAAGTAGGAAGTGGTCATAATAATTTGACTCAACTGTGCAACTGGTGTCTCTGCAGGTTCTCAGTGGAGCTCTGAGAGTCTTTCTCCTCTGCCTTCTCTCTCCGTGTCTGAGAGGAACAGAAGATATAGATGTGAACCAGAATGCTCTGGCTGGCATCGTCAGTCACATTGAGTACAGGTAAGCTGGCACTTACCAACACCTGCTAACTGCACACGTTGAGGGAACCTGGGGAACTTGAATATTAAAGAGGTTATATAAAATAAAGGACATAAAAGATATTAAGATTAAGAATCTTTGATTCCTGAATATCAGCATGTGTTTGTGCTGGGGGTCATATGACACTTGAACAGTTTTGTCTGTGTTTAGTTACCGCCCAGACAGAGGACGGCAGTTTGCAGTGGCCATGAACATCCCGGCTGATTACTGTACTGGAAAGCTCGACCTGAAGGCCTTTCGGGAGTATTTTAAAGATTACACGCCAAGGCTTGTGAAAACTGCTATGAGTAGTGATAGTAGGATATATGTTGGGGAGCGGCTGATTGGCGCACTGCCAAAACGAATTTGCCGCTATGTAGACGTCAATTACCATTCGGAATACCTTCTGCTGGTTAAGTCTAATCCTCCAGAAGAATCTTCCGCTGATCCACTCATAAAGAAAATCTTGGACAAGGACAAAGAGGGCTGTGTGATCTTCTACACATACTACTCTCCCTGCGATGGAATTTGCTTAAATGCAAAAAATCCGCGTAATATTCTCAAAGCCCTCGAAATCTTTAAAGAGCACAAAGGCCCAAAAGCTTTCGTCTACAATTATCCATTTAAAGGTAACAATAAAGGTATAGTGGAACACGGCGTAGATATAAATAATAACCTGCCTCTCTATAGTTGCTACTATTCCAGAGGCTTTTATGAGTGTCATCTTTGTGTGAAAGGAGGGGAGATAGTTGACGCATGTCTGGTGTTTTATGATAAATGATGTACACTTCTACACACACACACACACACACACACACACACACACACACACACACACCTGACTATTACCAATAAAGTTTTGAAGCTGCATCAAACAACATGTTTTTGTGCTAACTGTGCTGAGACGAGTTTAGCTGGTTCAGCCTATGCTGTGAAAAGCTCAGTCCTTCCTGGAATGAAAGTGACACTCGCTCCTTCAACTACCTTCAGTTTGAATCCACTATTCAGTAGGGCAATGCCTGTGAAGTGAAATAATAAAGCTTTGTGAGTGAGGAGGGCTCCAACTGGGCACAACGTCACAAACAATAACGATAAAAATATATTTTTAATACACAAACTTAGTAAAAACTTAGTCCTTTCCATGAAAGCAAGGGGCTAAGACCACCAACAAGTGCCACCAGAACAATGGGAAACAAACACCACACAAGAAACCCTTCTGCAAAGAAGCAAACAGAAATGCGCTGAAAATGCAGCCAATGCAGTTCCAAAAGATGTTCTCCCATTCATCATTTAATTATCTAATTATCTACCACTTGCGTGAGCATCAGAACAATTATGTTCCTCAAACAAGGGCCATGATTTACCAGAGCCATGAAGCTAGCTCTAGCTCCCCTCCATGCTGTCAATGGCGTCCCTTTTTTAGCTTGTAAACTGTGTGCTGGAACCGCTACTGCCACCCTGTGGCCGGCATCAGAACAGCAACTTAAAAATGATGGGCTAAGCTGTCACACCATAATCTTACTCGGTTACCAGTGAACTGTTGTTTTGTGATTTAAGTGTTGACTGATTTGGAAAAGTATATGAAACACTTTGAACAGACAGTTTGAGGTTTAATACGACCCCAGTTTCAGTACGTGTGTTTTAACTAATGTGTTAAAACTAATGCTCATATGTAGCCATTTCTGTATTTAACCAGGCTCAGTATTCCTATTTATCTCAAAGCTAGCACTGAGAACCTGGTTCCTATGGTGCTTGATCATAGAACATGTCATGTCCCCTATACATCCCCCACATCCTTCGTTTTACTGCCTGTTGTTTTTTTGATGTATGTGACAGTATAAGGAATCCTAAACCAGTCTGTTACTGACCTCTAGTGGTGAGATAAGTGACATGCGGTGATTGAGCATCTCGAAGAAGAACGTCTCCAGTAGGGCAGTGCTCATAACCTGCTGATCTGAGCTAAACATGTATTTGGGGATTGTGTGAACGACCAGCCTTCAGTCCTGTTGTAACAATCACCTAGACCTGATTAAGTTTAGGGGTTACAATATAGTTTGAGGATACATCAATATACACATGAAAGCCAATGCAGTATCCAGACTTAAACTGATGCACACAAACAACCACGATAGACCCTGTATAACTTGCCACCAAAAGAAAATGCTTTATATATCCAAGTGCATGTATAATACATAAAATACCCAACACCATTCAATTTTAACAAAAATCCAGACACGATCTGGAGCATACTTGGTCTGCCCGTTCACAGGTAGAAGGTGCAAGGACAAAAAAAAAATTGGTGGACTTTGTTATTGAGTCCCTCTAGTTTTCAAAACGCACCAAATATTTCTCTGTGTTCTGCCGCCATCTTGTCTCTCTCCTTCCTGTGGCTCCGCCCCTTCCATTCCTAGGAAGACTCTTAAAGGGACAGTGCTAGGATAATTTAATAAACAGTTTTATTCTGGTCCCCTACTTATCTGTCCGTGAATAGCAAGACTCAAGGGTAGCACACCGGAAGGTTTAACCTTGCAAGGCATTTTAGGTATTAAACCCCTTTCTTTACATTAATGTGCTATGCCTATATATTACTTCTAAAAACATCTTTCATGTGGCTGTGTGTCACACTGTCATTACTTACCCTTCACCTTACCTAGAACCCATGTAGGATGTTTAAAATGAACAGAAATAAAAAAGACCAATTCAATGCAACTGTATTTATTGGTGAAAGCAAAAGCATCATACAGATTAAATCCAATTTTTAAGCAAGCAAAAAATCCACACTGAAGCTTCTAGAATATCATATTCCAAATGTTCTTATTTAGCATTTTTGTGGGTGTATTGACTGCATGTGGGCGTGGCCTAAGACCATAGTGTGAAGGAAGTAGCTGAATCTGCAGGTGTATGGAAGCGTACGGTCATACGGGTCTACCAGCAGTGGATAAAATCCCAGTCTACAGGGAATTCTCCTCGGAATTGTGCCAGGGAAGGCATCCACCAAATCTGCCCCAATTCTTTGATGCAAGAGTGTCTGAACACTGATCTGGCTGCATCCTGTTATTGGTGCTCCTGAGGTATTCTACATTTCTATTAAGGGAGACTCATTTTTGGTCCAGTAAGTTTATGTAAATGTGCTCTATTCTGATTGGATGCCGTCCGGGCTGAAACACTAGCTTCAGTGTGAGTGAATTAACAGTGGGCTGTTTTAGCAGCTTAGCCTGCAATGATAGCATCTGAGTCATGATGCTAATTGCTCATGCACTTCTTATGGATTGGCCGCTTTACCCCAACACAGCGGTAACACCCGGCATTATCACAGCGGTACAGCGGCACTCTAGAATTCACCGCTCTGATGTTCGCTTTCCATTGAGTAGTATTTACATCATGTTTCCAAACCTGGCCAAAAACAAACGCTTTAGGACCGTTATGGTTCCTAAAGTTCTCCAGTGCAGGGATGATGCTGTAAGGCTTATTAGGAGATGAGCAGCTGTTCACACAGGGAGAGTTGAAGGTGTAGAAAACCACACAGCCAGTGGGATCTCGGTCCAGGAGCTTCTTCATGAGATGATCATCAGGAGATGTTTTTGAGGGATTAGAATTAATCAGCAGAAGGTACTCAGAGTGGTAGTTCCTGCTCTTTTTGCCGATGGGTTTTGGTTTGGCACCAATCAGTTGTTGACCTTTGTAGACTCTGGCAGTACCATTCATGGCTGCTTTCACCTTATCCACATCGTTATCCAGGAGGAAGTTCTGATCAGGGACTATACCCTTAGAACACTTCTCTTTTGGGACGTTAATGGCCAGGGCGATCTGTCTTGAACCATCTCCATAACTAAAAACATTAAAATCATTGGTTTTAATGGTAATGAATAATTATTGGTTTTAATAGCCTTTTTAAAAAGACAGCAGCAAAACCAGTCTTTGAGTTTGTGTGATTAAAGTCTGAACTGTTCACAGTGGTGGTGAATGGAACCAGACGTCCACCTCTAAAAGCTCCCACATGAAATGGTCATGAATGCGCTGCCTGGTGTCTGAGATGTTATTTATTGTAGTTTAGAGACGATTTCAGCCTTAAAATCCACAAATAGTGGAAGGATACATGCAAGGTGCTGTGAGGAAAACTAGTCCCCAAAGAAAACCTATCATTCTCAGGTTTTCCACTTTTTTACCATCAACATTCCATATAAACACTCAGAAGACATGTGTTGTAGACATGGTGACCCCTGGTTCCCATCACCACAGTGTAAAGAAATCAAAGACTCTACAATCAACCACTTCACACCAAATGTATAATCACTATTAATCAGATTCAACACTTCACAGCTCATTTAATTTTGGATCTTACGTTTTATCAAGGAATCTGACGACCTCTGGGAGATTTTCAACCTTTGTCCAGACAGCAGGAGAGAGCATAGAGAGCAGGAAGAGTCCCACCAGCACTCCTGAATGCACCTGACCGAAAGTTCATGTGACAAGAATTAAGAACTACTACTTGTGGACCGTTTCTATTAGTCTGTTGATTATGAAAGTTTCAGACAATGCAAAGAACAGCTGTCATTTATAAAAATTCATTGCTAAGCATGGTTATCCATTGTTAATGCATTAATTCTTGTTAGTCAGTATTTACATAACGTGGCTATATACTTATTCGCCCAGAGCATGCTTACCATGGCTGTTAGTGCTGAAGCAGTCTGAGGTGTGCAGATAATGAAGAGCTAAATTTGCGCAGAAGAAATGTATTCGATTGTAGCTCCGCCCCTTTGACATAAGCTCCAGTTAGTCACCACACATTGGTTAGTCCTGCTAAACCCCGATGAGAAGTGTTATGCAAGAATGACAATGCTGCATTAGCAGGCCTCTGGGCCCATACCATGGAAAACTGAACACGTTCAGTATTAGCATCTTCAAAAGCTTCCAAACACGCAGTTAAGCCCTCAGAACCAGGCATAACTAACCTACCTGTTATAATTTCACACTTTTCACGTAAGCAAGGGCCTTATTGCTGTACCTGACTGACCCATTAGCCATGACTGCAGTCACTCAGCAAGCAGTGGTGTCCTCCATTGGTCATCCTGTTAGTGTTAGCACCACTGGTAGACAATGGCACGAAGCAGAACTACCTGCACACAGACCGTTACCACGACTGTCCTTAACACCACGTCACCGTCACCAAAGACTGCGGTGGTGTCGTACCAGACTGGCATGGAGTGACTCAGAATGGCAGCGGGTCATCTTCAGTAACGAGTCCCGCTTTAGTCTTGGTGGAGATGCCCAACGAATCCGTGTGTGGAGGCACCGTGGTCAGCACCAAGATGAACGGTTTCAGAAGACCTGGTGTCACTCCACCTCCACCCCTACCGCACCATCTGCAGGAACCGTGTGAGGATGTCCAAGCTGCATGGGATGGATTATCACAGGACACCATCAGGAACCTCTACAGCTCCATACCGAGACGTCTGGTATGTTGTGTTAGTAAACATGCGGGCTCTACTGCTCTTTATCTTCCTTCCCAGCAGACCTGCACTCCCACAGCTTCCCATGGTTTTTGGAAAATGGGGCTGCACTAGGCAAACGTAGGAGCTGAACGTTTTGGAGCTGATAGTACAATGGAAAATGTCTTCTGTGTGACGTGTTAATTTAACTATAGCTCTATGACTCATTTGCACAGTTCCTGTGACAAACCGAGAACTTATCTGGAAATGTATCTGAGGCTTTACAAGATGTTATCTGTTACCATCTACATGGCAACAGGCCATCTTCAGTGATGAGTCCCACTTTCAGCTGTGAAGCAGACAGGACCTGGCCAGTGGGAGGAGTGAGGAGCACCAAGCATCTTTGACATGGTCCAAATCGTTATGGACGATCGTTAATCGTTATAATCGTTAAACAGAAAGGCCTGTGGGGACACCAGTCAGGTATTGTGCGTACCCACTGACAGTGAACTGAGGAGGGATGAACTACAAGTATGGTCCAGTCACAGAAATGTTTGAATATGGTTACAGGAGCAATGTGTCAACATACAGAGCATCCCACCCTACTGCTTATGGGTCTGAGTAGCTGTGTACCAGCGGTCAGACAAGTTTGAAACTGGACCCTGGAAGAAGGTAACCTGGTCCATTGAGCCTTCTTTCCTTTCACATTACACTAATGGCTGGGTACATGGTGGTAGATATATCTCTGATAAGCTGCGGTTATGGAGGGAAGATCTTCTGGTACTAGAGGGGAACTTGAGCTCTGTTCCAGATATAAGGAAAACAGGTGTCACTCTGTCATTCCTGTTTTAGAACCAGCACAGCCAGTCAGGACCCACTGTACTGAGGACATCGAGGGAAAACCATGGTAAATACACCGTCAAGGACATTTCTCATCCTAGTCACAGACTTTCTACCCTAATCCCTTCTGGCAGGTGGTATAGGACCCCCTGCTCCTGCACCAGGTTTAGGAGGAGCTTCTTTCCTGAAGCTGTGACCCCGCTGAACTCTACTATACCGCTACTATAACTGCACTAAACTGGACATGCAGTATTTATGACTATTGCTGCACTGTTCTTATCTGCACAGTTACTGTCCTTACTGTATATGAACTCACTGTCATGAATTTTTTACTCTGCATACATAATATTTTTTGCATTAAGCCTTAATCTGTCTCTACATCCAGACCGCTGCACTAAATTGAACCCAGTGTGCACTACTCGACCGGTGAAGCAGTACGTCATTTGACGTAAGACATAACGCCACCACTGTAGAAGTCCCGGTGTTCATTTATATAAACATGTAAAATGGGCTTTATATTTGCCGCAAAGTGGTTCATAATGTTACAGGCGAGCATCCGAAAGCGCCTACTACCATACTCCTCAGTAGGCGAAAGCAGTAGGCGGGAATGTGTAGTGTGTCCGAATCAGCAGTAGTCATAAAGCATTAGGTGAAAGTTCCCCGGATGACGTACTGCTTCCGATAGCTCACCGTGCTATCCCATGATTCCACTGGAGCTGTGGACTTAAATCTCACCGGAAGCAGTACGTCACCACTTTCGCCTACTGCTTTATGACTACTGCAGATCTGGACACACATCAGATGCAGCAGCTCACCATGGAAACCCATTCCATGAAGCTCTACACACTGTTCCTGAGCTGATCTGAAGGACACATGAAGGTTGGAGGTCTGTAGTGATGGACTCTGCAGAAAGTTGATGACCTCTGTACACTATGCCTCTCAGCATCCGCTGACTCCGCTCTGTCATTTTATGTGGCATATGATTTTGTAGCTGAGAGGTGTAGGCTGCTTTCCCCCCACAAAATAGAATTATACACACCACAATAAAAAAATCATCAAAATCAAATACTAATACTAAATAATTTATATAAAACTAATGTGTTGTGTGGATATCACTGGAGGCAGCTGGAATTTGTAAGGGTTAAGGTGGATCTGTGTGTGTGTGTGAGATGCATGTTGTGGTTTATTAGTAGTCTCTGAGAGTCTCTGAGTCTAAACAAAGGGAACAGGAAGAGGCCAAGCTGTGAACACAACCACAGTAAACATTTTTTTGTCTCTCACACCCTCAGCTGCTGTGTCCTCATCTCTCCACACCACCATCTGATATCTTTAAGTGGGTTAGAGTTCAGTATAGAACTGGTTGTGGTTATTTCTAGCTGTTTATTTTCAAAGTTGGAATGTTTTTGATTGTGTGGACTGCTGAAAGCTCTAACACTGCTGAAGTGCAGCGTCTACACGTTCAACCATAAACAGCTTCATCCAAGTCCAAGCACAATACACCAGCACTGAGCATAACCAGACCTATAGGAGACTGTACCTGCACCTCATTCACTAATGAACTCGACTCATTATAGTATATATTATTAGTATTATTAGTATTAATAGTGCGGAGACTGTACCTGTACCTCATTCACTAATGAACTCGGCTCATTATAGTATATATTATTAGTATTATTAGTATTAATAGTGTGGAGGCTGTACCTGCACCTCATTCGCTAATGAACTCGGCTCATTATAGTATATATTATTAGTATTATTAGTATTAATAGTGCGGAGACTGTACCTGTACCTCATTCACTAATGAACTCGGCTCATTATAGTATATATTATTAGTATTATTAGTATTAATAGTGCGGAGGCTGTACCTGCACCTCATTCACTAATGAACTCGGCTCATTATAGTATATATTATTAGTATTATTAGTATTAATAGTGCGGAGACTGTACCTGTACCTCATTCACTAATGAACTCGGCTCATTATAGTATATATTATTAGTATTATTAGTATTAATAGTGCGGAGACTGTACCTGTACCTCATTCACTAATGAACTCGGCTCATTATAGTATATATTATTAGTATTATTAGTATTAATAGTGCGGAGGCTGTACCTGTACCTCATTCACTAATGAACTCGGCTCATTATAGTATATATTATTAGTATTATTAGTATTAATAGTGCGGAGGCTGTACCTGTACCTCATTCACTAATGAACTCGGCTCATTATAGTATATATTATTAGTATTAATAGCGTGAAAGCTGTACCTACTCCTCGTTCACTAATGAACTCAGCTCATTATAGTATATATATTATTAGTATTATAAGTATTAATAGTATTAATAGTGCGGAGACGGTACCTACACCTCGTTCCCTAATGAACTCAGCTCATTATAGTATTTATTATTAGTATTATTAGTATCTGTAGTTAATTAACTGGGTCAGAACCAATATACATTTCTGAATTAAATTAAAGCTAAATCTAAAAATTAGAAACTCAAATTTACACTGGCTTACAAAGCTTCATTTGAATACCCAGGGTGCTTGTATGAGCTGTAACTGCTGCTGTTTGGATATTTTTAGGTACAATCCACAACATGGAGTTCAGTTCGCACTGGCCATCAACGTTCCTGAACATTACTGTGTTATAGAGGACTCTAAACCTGACAAAGGAGGATGTTCCATAGACTGCAACAGATGCCATGAAAGAGGGGAACATGGTTTATGAAGGGACATTCTTGATCGGAGCCACGAAAACAAAACAAAACAAAACGTACCACTCTGAGTACCTTCTGCTGAACCCACCTAACCCTAAAGAGCCCCCCCATGACGAGGCTCCTGAAGAAAAATACAAAAGGTTGTGTGGTTTGCTACACCTACTACTCCCCCTGCCTCGGAACCTGCCTAAACCCCCAAAATGAGGACTTCTGCTCTCGCCATCTTTGGAAAACAAAAAGGTCCAAAAGCTTTTGTATTCAGGAAACTTTACGGTAAAGAGAAGAAAAACATTTTGAGAAAGGTTTTCAAGCTGTAAATACAGAAGTTCCTCTTTATCACTGTGACGATACCTAAGGCCTGGTGTCAGACCACCTCTATCTACCTCTATCTCTGACTCATGCTCATACGCCCTGTGATAATGTGATAATGTGCAAATCTGAGGTTTCACACTAAATGTATCTGTTACCATCTAAATGACCTCACGCTATACATCGAGTCCACCCAAAGCTAAGAGTTAAGCCTGGTGCAATAATACTACAACAGTGCACATCAAAGTCTGGGATATATTTAACCGTAAGTGGACAGTCGGGTCCAGCAGTCAGCATGTTGGACCCCATGAAAAACAGGCAGGCATTAAGACCTGTGCAGCTTTGACAAGGCCTAAATCATTACGGCCAGATGACCATTTAGAGCATCTCTGAAACAGCAGGGGTTGTGGGAACACCAGTCAGGTGTAGTGAGTACCCACTAACAGAGGACCGAGGAGGGTTGAACTATGATTCTGATCCAGTCATAGAAGAGTTTGATCTTGATTACACACAATGCATCCCACCCTGCTGTGTATAGCTCTTAGTAGCTGCAGGGCTGTAGTCAGAGCACCTATGCTGACCCCTCTCCACCTTTGCACACTAACTTAGAAATTGGACCCTGGAAGAAGGTCACCTCGTTCACAGAGTCCCGTTTCCTGTTACATTTCTTGGGGTTCCACCGTAGTGACTGTTCAGTTCTCAGTTTTCTTCTCAGAGTGAAGAAAAAAAAACATTTTAGGCCGTGTGGGTAAATCAGTGGATGAGCTAACGCTAATGCTAACAGTGTGATGAGGGTCAGTAATCCTCCATGCTTGGCAGATTATTTCCAGTTCAGTGCATGACGGAGAAACGTATTGCCTTTTCCCGGTAGCTTTAAGAGAAGCTGCTACAGCTAGCCTGATTAGCCTAGCCAGTGGTAGCATTAGCGAAGTGAACCAAGACACTAACCTCAGTGAGAAGGCACAGAGCTGCCAGTTTATTAGGAACTGGACGGATAAGGATACATTTCTGTTACAGATGCACATTTCACCATGAATCACCAACAGACTTTTGACATTTGTAACTAGAATATGTGCAGTTATTACATGAGGAGGTGCCAATATACTGAAGTGTTTCTAGAAATGTCCAGACAGGTTCTGCTGAATGTTCTCCTGCAGTCCGCTTTATCTACAGTAGTGGTGAAAGGAACCAGACGTCCACCTACATTTCCGTTACATTTAAAGCATTTAGCAGATGCTCTTATCCAGAACAACGTACGATTATACTTAGTGTTCCACCAGAGAACGTTTCCTAGCTAGCACAAGGAGGTTAGAGTCTCGCCATGAACCCAAACACTACCCAAACAAGGGCCAGTGCTGAAATACAGCATGAGCGCACTGCCTAGCGATCCCAAGCCAACGTCAAGCTCAGTATGACTCAGCTGTTCAGACATCCAGTGGAAGTTCGTTCTACAGCTCAGAGAAGAGTCTGCACACTCGTCTCCCATGCATCCTGAGGAATGGCGGGTCAAGCTGAGCAGTTCTCAGAGCTCAAAGGGCTTGAGGTACAGATCGACTCTTAACCATTGCCATAAGGTAGGGAGGGGCTGGTCCGTTCTTGGCTTGGTCGACGAGCATGGGTGTTACAGGAAGCCAGCGAAGGGAGCACAGCAGTGCAGTGACATCACTAAACCTGGAAAGCTGCTGCATTCAAGTCTACCTCCATGACATGAACTGGAGACACTGTGCTATGATAGTTCTGAGATTTTCATAGTGGAGGGATACATGTGGGGAGTTATACAGCAAAATAGTCCCCAAAATAAAATTTACTATTTCAGATTTTCCACTATTTTACTGTCAGCATTCCATATAAAAACTCAGTAGACTTGTGTGGGTTCACTGGTGGTTAAGATTGTAGTGCTGTAGGCATGGAGACCACTGGTTCCCGTCACCACCACCACTGTAAAGAACATCTGAGCCACTACACTAAACCGTTTCACACCAAACCCCCTCTGAATGATTCTATTACCCACTGAGGACTGTGCTCTTTGCATGCTGAGTTTGTTCTACAGTTTGGAGAATGTGTTTTCTATGGTTCTATACAAATGATAAAAGGGTTCCGCTATTGTGACAATGTGAAGTTATAACAACAGAAGAACGCTTTTTAGTATTATATGGAACAATATACGACATATTCTCCATCAAGTTGAATAACCGTTTCACCATGCACCAGCAGCACTGCTGTGTCTAATCCACTCACACCAGCAACACAAGCACTCATGACCACCAGGTCAGTATCACATGTGACCTTCTCCATGAGATCAAAAGTAGGAAGTGGTCATAATATTGTGACCCAACTGTGTAACTTGTGTCTCTGCAGGTTCTCAGTGGAGCTCTGAGAGTCTTTCTCCTCTGCCTTCTCTCTCCGTGTCTGAGAGGAACAGAAGCCATAGATGTGGACCAGAATGCTCTGGCTGGCATCGTCAGTCACATTGAGGACAGGTAAGCTGGCACTTACCAACACCTGCTAACTGCATACGTTAAGGGAACTTGAATATTAAAGGGGTTATATAAAATAAATGACATAAAAGATATTAAGATTAAGAATCTTTGATTCCTGAATATCAGCATGTGTTTGTGCTGGGGGTCATATGACACTTGAACCGTTTTGTCTGTGTTTAGTTACCGCCCAGGCAGAGGACGGCAGTTTGCAGTGGCCATGAACATCCCGGCTGATTACTGTACTGGAAAGCTCAACCTGAAGGCCTTTCGGGAGTATTTTAAAGATTACACGCCAGAGCTTGTGAAAACTGCTATCAGTAGTGATAGTAGGATATATGTTGGGGATCGGCTGATTGGCGCACGACCAAAACCAATTTCCCCCTATGTAGACGCCAATTACCATACGGAATACCTTCTGCTGGTTAAGTCTAATCCTCCAGGAGAATCTCCTGCTGATCCACTCATAAAGAAAATCTTGAACAAGGACACACAGGGCTGTGTGATCTTCTACACATACTACTCTCCCTGCGATAGAACCTGCTTAAATGCAAGACATCCGCGTAAGATTCTCAAAGCCCTCGAAATCTTTAAAAACCACGAAGGCCCAAAAGCTTTCGTCTACAATTATCCATTTAAAGGTAATAATGACGGTATAGTGGAACACGGCGCAGAGATACACAATAACCTGCCTCTCTATAGTTGCTACTATTCCAGAGGCTTTTATGAGTGTCATCTTTGTGTGAAAGGAGGGGAGATAGTTGACGCATGTCTGGTGTTTTATGATAAATGATGTACACTTCCACACACACACACACATACACACACACACTATTACCAATAAAGTTTTGAAGCTGCATCAAACAACATGTTTTTGTGCTAAATGCGTTGAGACGAGTTTAGCCTATGCTGTGAAATGCTCAGTCCTTCCTGGAATGAAAGTGACACTCGCTCCTTCAACTCCCTGCAGTTCAAATCCACTACTCAGTAAGGCATTGCCTGTGAAGTGAAATAATAAAGCTTTGTGAGTGAGGAGGGCTCCAACTGGGCACAATGTCACAAACAGTAACGATAAAAATATATTTTTAATATACAAACTTAGTAAAAACTTAGTCCTTTCCATGAAAGCAAGGGGCTAAGACCACCAACAAGTGCCACCAGAACAATGGGAAACAAACACCACAGAAGAAACCCTTCTGCAAAGAAGCAAACAGAAATGCGCTGAAAATGCAGCCCCAAAAGATGTTCTCCCATTCATCACTTAATTATCTAATTATCTACCACTTGCGTGAGCATCAGAACTAGGTTCCTCAATCAAGGGCCATGATTCACCAGAGCCATGAAGCTAGCTCTAGCTCCCCTCCATGCTGTCAATGGCGTCCCTTTTTTAGCTTGTAAACTGTGTGCTGGAACCGCTACTGCCACCCTGTGGCCGGCATCAGAACAGCAACTTAAAAATGATGGGCTAAGCTGTCACACCATAATCTTACTCGGTTACCAGTGAACTGTTGTTTTGTGATTTTAGTGTTGACTGATTTGGAAAAGTATATGAAACACTTTGAACAGACAGTTTGAGGTTTAATACGACCCCAGTTTCAGTACGTGTGTTTTAACTAATGTGTTAAAACTAATGCTCATATGTAGCCATTTCTGTATTTATCCAGGCTCAGTATTCCTATTTTTTCTCAAAGCTAGCACTGAGAACCTGGTTCCTATGGTGCTTGATCACAGAACATGTCATGTCGCTATACGCCCACATCCTTCGTTTTACTGCCTGTTGTTTTTTTGATGTATGTGACAGCATAAGGAATCCTAAACCAGTCTGTTACTGACCTCTAGTGGTGAGATAAGTGACATGCGGTGATTGAGCATCTCGAAGAAGAACGTCTCCAGTAGGGCAGTGCTCATAACCTGCTGATCTGAGCTAAACATGTATTTGGGGATTGTGTGAACGACCAGCCTTCAGTCCTGTTGTAACAATCACCTAAACCAGATTAAGTTTAGGGGTTACAATATAGTTCGAGGATACATCAATATACACATGAAAGCCAATGCAGTATCCAGACTTAAACTGATGCACACAACCAACCACGATAGACCCTGTGTAACTTGCCACCAAAAGAAAATGCTTTATATATCCAAGTGCATGTATAATACATAAAATACCCAACACCATTCAATTTTAACAAAAATCCATACCCTTTTCCCAGTACCCCCAAGGTCCAAAAAATCCAAAATGCAAAAAGTACAAAAAATACACAAACATTAAGTCCTTAGCAATGCATTGCAACACCAACTTCAAATCTCACTGGCAATGACAGGCCTATCCTCATGCTTCAATCTGAATTCCGGTTAGTTAATCCACTGGTCTGAGAGATACGATGTGGAGCACACTTGGTCTGCCCGTTCACAGGAAGAAGGTGCAAGGACAAAAAAAAAATTGGTGGACTCTGTTGTTGAGTCCCTCTAGTTTTCAAAACGCACCAAACATTTCTCTGTGTTCTGCCGCCATCTTGTCTCTCTCCTTCCTGTGGCTCCGCCCCTTCCATTTCCAGGAAGACTCTTAAAGGGACAGTGCTAGGATAATTTAATAAACAGTTTTATTCTGTTCCCTTACTTATCTGTCTGTGAAAAGCAAAACTCAAGGGTAGCAAGGGTAGCACACCGGAAGGTTTAACCTTGCAAGGCATTTTAGGTATTAAACCCCTTTCTTTACATTAATGCGCTATGCCTATATATTACTTCTAAAAACACCTTTCATGTGGCTGTGTCACACTGTCATTACTTAGCCTTCACCTTACCTAGAACCCATGTAGGATGTTTAAAATGAACAGAAATAAAAAAGACCAATTCAATGCAACTGTATTTAATGGTGAAAGCAAAAGCATCATACAGATTAAATCCAATTTTCAAGCAAGCAAAAAATCCACACTGAAGCTTCTAGAATATCATATTCCAGATGTTCTTATTTATCATTTTTGTGGGTGTATTTGACTGCATGTGGGCGTGGCCTAAGACCATAATGTAAAGGAAGTCGGTAAATCTGCAGGTGTATGGAAGCGTACGGTCATACAGGTCTACCAGCAGTGGATAAAATCCCAGTCTACAGGGAATTCTCCTCGGAACTGTTTGATGCCAGAGTGTCTGAACACTGATCTGGCTGCATCCTGTTATTGGTGCTCCTGAGGTATTCTACGTTTCTATGAAGGGAGACTCATTTTGGGTCCAGTAAGTTTATGTAAATGTGCTCTATTCTGATTGGATGCCATCTGGGCTGATACACTAGCTTCAGTGTGAGTGAAGTAACAGTTTTAGCAGCTTAGCCTGCAATGATAGCATCTTCAGCATCATGATGCTGATTGCTCAGGCACTTATTATGGATTGGCTGATTCTCCCTAACACAGCGGTAACACCCGGTATTATCACAGCGGTACAGCGGCACTCTAGAATCCACCTCTCTGATGTTCGCTTCCCACTGAGTAGTATTTATGTCACGTTTCCAAGCCTGTCCAAAAACAAACGCTTTAGGACCGTTATGGTTCCTAAAGTTCTCCAGTGCAGGGATGATGCTGTAATTCGTATTAGGAGTTGAGCAGGTGTTCACACAGGGAGAGTTGAAGGTGTAGAAAACCACACAGCCAGCGGGATCTCGGTCCAGGAGCTTCTTCATGAGATGATCATCAGGAGATGTTGGTGAAGGATTAGAATTAATCAGCAGAAGGTACTCAGAGTGGTAGTTGCTTCTCGTATTGGGGATGCGTTTTGGTTTGGCACCAATCAGTTGTTGACCTTTGTAGACTCTGGCAGTACCATTCATGGCTGCTTTCACTTCATTCACATCGTTATCCAGGAGGAAGTTCTGATCAGGGACTACACCCTTAGAACACTTCTCTTTTGGGACGTTCATGGCCAGGGCGATCTGTCTTGAACCATCTCCATAACTAAAAACATTAAAATCATTGGTTTTAATGGTAATTAATAATTATTGGTTTTAATAGCCTTTTTAAAAAGACAGCAGCAAAATCAGTCTTTGAGTTCGTGTGATATAAGTCTGAACTGTTCACAGTGGTGGTGAATGGAACCAGATGTCCACCTCTAAAAGCTCCCACATTAAATGGTCATGAATGCGCTGCCAGGTGTCTGAGATGCTATTTATTGTAGTTTAGAGACGATTTCAGCCTTAAAATCCACAAATAGTGGAGGGATACATGCAGGGTGCTGTGAGGAAAACTAGTCCCCAAAGAAAAACTATCAATCTCAGGTTTTCCACTTTTTTACCATCAACATTTCATATAAAAACTCAGAAGACATATGTTATAGACATGGTGACCCCTGGTTCCCATCACCACAGTGTAAAGAAATCAAAGACTCTACAATCAACCACTTCACACCAAATGTATAATCACCATTAATCAGATTCAACACTTCACAGCTCTTTTAATTTTGGATCTTACGTTTTATCAAGGAATCTGATGACCTCTGGGAGATTTTCATCCTTTGTCCAGACAGCAGGAGAGAGCATAGAGAGCAGGAGCAGTCTCACCAGCACTCCTGAATGCACCTGACCGAAGGTTCATGTGACAAGAATTAAGAACTACTACTTGTGGACCGTTTCTATTTTGGACCGTTTCTATTGGTCTGTTGTTTATGAAAGTTTCACACAATGCAAAGAACAGCTGTCATTTTTTGAATAAAAATGAATTCTACAATCCCTACAGTTTCATTTCTACAAAGTCCTGATAATGCTTTTAAGTATGTTCATACTTTCTCTACAGAGAACATACATTACCACACAATTACTCTTATTTTGAAAAAATACTGGAAGAAACTTTACTTCATTTTACTTTTACTTTTTAAAAATTGTTTATTTTGTTTTTGTTAATGTAATTTTACTTTTTAAAATTGTTAAATACTCTTAGTTAAAGAGTGTTACACACATGTTTACATATCGTCGCTGTCCAATGAAAAACATGTATCTCCATTTTTGATGATTTTGACTTTTATGTATCATTTGATCACATGAGCTGCTGTTTACACTGTGTGTGAATTTCATGATGAATGGACCAACAGAACCGGCCCAAAGATCACTTGGAAAAAGTCTGGTTCCATTGACTTACCTTAGAATTAAACTGGGTTTTGGCCTCTCCTGTAAAGTTGCTGTTTTGGAGGTGCTTGTTTTTCTTTGGACAGTGACGATATATATGTATGCCTATTTGTTAAGCATATCAGTATGTACACATTTTTAAAGTTTTCCAACGAGTCCTGGTAAGTACATTTGGAGAATACATACATACATACATACATACATACATACATACATACAAACATTAGAAGTTATGTGTTAACATTAGCTAAGCATTGTATTCATTGTTAATGCATTAATTCATGCTAGTGAGGTGTCTGGGCCTCACATCTATATACATATGATTTTAAACTCTATGCTATGCTTAGGGATCTGGAGTATCACCAGTTTCCCGTTTTATGGTAGTATGGGTCTGAGAAAAATGTCCTTCTCTCTGAGCGCAGCAAGCAGAGCGGGATTTCTATATTAGTATTCTAATGTTGGCCCACAATGCCCCAGGTTATATAAAGGGAGGACTGTGCTCGTTGGAGGATAGCCAGAATTGGACAAGGCGTTCCCCGCAACGCAACTTGCTTGTAAAAATGCTGTCTGTTAAAAAATAATATCATATGTAACCAAGACAGTGACAGTATTTGACAGGAGTCTTCTCTCTTCAACACCTAGCCTGACACCCATCGCATCCCTTCTTCAAGTTGCAAAACACCAGGCCAGTTATTCACGTAACATGTCTATATACCTCCTAGTCTCGGCAAAATAATGGTCTTTGTCGCCACATCGGTTAGGCCACTCCTGACTAAACCCTGATGAGAAGTGGTATCAAGACATGCAATGCTGCATTAGCAGGCTCTGGCTCATACATGAAAAACCGAACACGTTTCAGTATTAGCATCTTCAATTTTCAAAACACCGCGGTTAGGCCAGACCTTACAGTGTTCATTACTCAGTGCAGGCGTGCAAACATGGTGATCTGTTAAGGTCACACTGACAGAAAATATCTGCTTAATAGTACAGCTAGCATGATTAGCTTAGCCAAA
>JAMWET010006088.1:0-7500 GCA_024036415.1 Prochilodus magdalenae
GCGCAGTGAACTCTCGAACAAAGCTGGAAAGAGTTGTGGAGGACGCGTGTAGCAAATGAATGGTTTAACAGTATGAGCGATAAGTGTGAGGCAAATGCAAAAAACAGAGATGGCGTGTTCCTTTTGTTTGTTTTCTTTCACTCTCGCTTTTTCATGCAGTGACAAATCATGGAAGGAGAGAGAGAAGGAGAGAGAGAGAGAGAGAGGCAGAGAGATGCCTGGGACAGGCAGGGTGGTCTTAGGGGAAAACAATGTACGAAGCTTAATTCTTTCCAACTGTACAGTGTTGGAGGATGAGCCACAGTATCGTGCCTTTTCACCACTTTTCAAAACTATAAAAAAAAAACAGCCACTCGCTCATACATGTACAGCGGCCACAAACGGCCATGCTTTCCCTGGCTGGGGTATTCGAGTCGCACTTCTCAAGTTAAACGAGTTAGGAAGCAAAATGTCAGGCTGAGTGGCTTTCACTTTAAACAGGCCTTTTCAAAAGCTGACCGACTCTCCGAGCAGTGAGGGCACTTGGCCTTCGTGCACATCAATGAACACAAGTTCACAGACACTGCTGTGGGGAAAAGAAGCCTCGTCAGTTCCACCTCTGTGGTGTTCAGTACCCGCATACCATTCTCCGATAGTTTCAAAGCAAAGGTTTGGGCACCTTGTGTAGTCAGTACTCAGTACTAGTGGTGTACAGTTAGTGTAATGTGTTAGTTTACTGTAAGTAGTGTGTTGGTGTACAGTAACTCAGTAAGTGTAATGCGTTAGTGTACTGTAAGTAGTGTGTTGGTGTACAGTAACTCAGTAAGTGTAATGCGTTAGTGTACTGTAAGTAGTGTGTTGGTGTACAGTAACTCAGTAAGTGTAATGTGTTAGTGTACTGTAAGTAGTGTGTTGGTGTACAGTAACTCAGTAAGTGTAATGTGTTAGTGTACTGTAAGTAGTGAGTTGGTGTACAGTAACTCAGTAAGTGTAATGCGTTAGTGTGCTGTAAGTAGTGTGTTGGTGTACAGTAACTCAGTAAGTGTAATGCGTCAGTGTACTGTAAGTAGTGTGTTGGTGTACAGTAACTTAGTAAGTGTGATGCGTTAGTGTACTGTAAGTAGTGTGTTGGTGTACAGTAACTCAGTAAGTGTGATGCGTTAGTGTACTGTAAGTAGTGTGTTGGTGTACAGTAACTCAGTAAGTGTGATGTGTTAGTGTACTGTAAGTAGTGTGTTGGTGTACAGTAACTCAGTAAGTGTAATGTGTTAGTGTGCTGTAAGTAGTGTGTTGGTGTACAGTAACTCAGTAAGTGTAATGCGTTAGTGTACTGTAAGTAGTGTGTTGGTGTACAGTAACTTAGTAAGTGTAATGTGTTAGTGTACTGTAAGTAGTGTGTTGGTGTACAGTAACTCAGTAAGTGTAATGTGTTAGTGTACTGTAAGTAGTGTGTTGGTGTACAGTAACTCAGTAAGTGTAATGTGTTAGTGTGCTGTAAGTAGCGTGTTGGTGTACAGTAACTCAGTAAGTGTAATGTGTTAGTGTGCTGTAAGTAGTGTGTTGGTGTACAGTAACTCAGTAAGTGTAATGTGTTAGTGTGCTGTAAGTAGTGTGTTGGTGTACAGTAACTCAGTAAGTGTAATGTGTTAGTGTACTGTAAGTAGTGAGTTGGCGTACAGTAACTCAGTAAGTGTAATGCGTTAGTGTACTGTGAGTGTAGGTGTACAGTTACTTACCTCTACCTGCAAATTCTACAGGAACTCTGTGGGAATGTTCAAGCTGTATGGGATGGATTATCGCAGGTCACCATTAGGAACCTGTACAAGGTTTGCATTAGCAATCATGGCGTCCTGATACCATACTGAGAGTCACCTTTATCTTCCGTCTCAGTAGCACTGCAATCCCACTCTTCCTTCTGGGTGCAACTATTCTTTTGATGCCCGTGTATAAAAGTATAACTTTTTAATATTAGAATCAGTTTAGAATTATCTGCAACCTCATTTGTTATAGCTCGTATGTGTCCTCTGACGTGGTGAGGTAAAGTACTGTTAGTCTAGTCTTCCACTATTACTACTTTTTCCAGACTTTGGAATTGCAGTGTTAAGTTCACCCAGGGTGGACTGCAGGTCACTGCATAACACACACGCATTTGCAAATTATCCACCAAGTTTCCAAATTATTCAGTACAGACACTGTGGCTTTCCAGTATAGACATAAACTCTGCATGCATAAAACCTGACCCGTCATTCAGGCCGTAAAATATTAGTGCATTCACAGTTGCCAAGTGGAGGAATTCTTTTGAAGCCGAACCATGCCGACGTTCTAGCCCACCGTCCGCTACCTTTTTCCTCCTTCTCTGATCCCGCTCTCAGTTTGCCATCACATCCTTCCATCAAAGAACTGTAGCAGGAAACAAACATTCCATAGACCGGTGGTAGTACGCGCTGCATATGATCCTGCATATTTTACTTTTCTCCGGCTCTAATGCACTTATTTCAATATTGAACTATTGCCAATAAAAACGACTTGACTTTAGTTTAAGCAGACATGGGTAATAAGCAGATATGTTAGTGCAGGGACTAACATGATAAAACATGCAGGTAGGCCTATCACCATCCTGACATCCCAACAAACACCACTCACCACCACCCTCTAAAGGAGTCATTACCAACCATCAAATAAACAAACACCACTCATCACCACCCTCTAAAGGACTCATTACCAACCATCAAATAAACACACATCACTCACCACCACCCTCTAAAGGAGTCATTACCAACCATCAAATAAACACACATCACTCACCACCACCCTCTAAAGGAGTCATTACCAACCATCAAATAAACAAACACCACTCACCACCACCCTCTAAAGGAGTCATTACCAACCATCAAATAAACAAACACCACTCACCACCACCCTCTAAAGGAGTCATTACCAACCATCAAATAAACACACACCACTCACCTCCACCCTCTAAAGGAGCCTTATAAACCATCAAATAAACAAACACCACTCACCACCACCCTCTAAAGGAGTCATTACCAACCATCAAATAAACAAACACCACTCACCACCACCCTCTAAAGGAGTCATTACCAACCATCAAATAAACAAACACCACTCACCGCCGCCCTCTAAAGGAGTCATTACTAACAATCAAATTAACACCACTCACCACCACCCTCTAAAGGAGTCATTACCAACCATCAAATAAACAAACACCACTCACCACTACCCTCTAAAGGAGTCATTACCAACCATCAAATAAACACACACCACTCACCTCCACCCTCTAAAGGAGCCTTATAAACCATCAAATAAACAAACACCACTCACCACCACCCTCTAAAGGAGTCATTACCAACCATCAAATAAACAGATACTACTCACCACCACCCTCTAAAGAAGTCATTACCAACCATCAAATAAACACCACTCACCACCACCCTCTAAAGGAATCATTACCAACCATCAAATAAACACCACTCACCACCACCCTCTAAAGGAGTCATTACCAACCATCAAATAAACAAACACCACTCACCGCCGCCCTCTAAAGGAGTCATTACCAACCATCAAATAAACAAACAAACCGCCGCCCTCTAAAGACGGTCATACCAACTCAAATAAACAAACACCACTCACCACTACCCTCTAAAGGAGGTCATTACCAACCATCAAATAAACAACACCCCACTCACCACTACACTTACCAACCACCAAAAAAACAAACACCACTCACCACCACCCTCTAAAGGAGTCATTACCAACCATCAAATAAACAAACACCACTCACCACCACCCTCTAAAGGAGTCATTACCAACCATCAAATAAACAGATACTACTCACCACCACCCTCTAAAGAAGTCATTACCAACCATCAAATAAACACCACTCACCACCACCCTCTAAAGGAATCATTACCAACCATCAAATAAACAAACACCACTCACTACCACCCTCTAAAGGAGTCATTACCAACCATCAAATAAACAAACACCACTCACCGCCGCCCTCTGAAGGAGCCATTACCAACCATCAAATAAACAAATGCCACTCACCACCATAAGGAATCAGTTTAGCAACCATCAAATACTGCTGTTGTGCGCCCTCTAAAGGAGTCATTACCAACCATCAAATAAACATGTAACTCACCACCACCCTCTAAGAGAAGTCATCAAATAAACAAACACCACTTCACTACCACCCTCTAAAGGGAGTAATTATACCATATGTGGCACTCAAGCCTACTGTGAAGGAGCCATTACCAAATAATCCACCAAATAAACAGCCGTCACTTACTGCTGTTGTGTTAATTTGTATTTTTATTTATTTCTATGTATTTATTTACTCTAAGAGAGTCATATTCTGTTCATTGTAGTATAGATATTGTGGCGAAAGCTACTGTGGACATTAACAGCTCAAATGCATGTGGTCATATGATCAGTTATGTAATAATTATCACTGAGAGCTAGGAGCTAGTATACATGTATAGTTCAGAGCCATTGAACCAGGTTGTCATTGGCACGCAACAGCTGCGAGAGGCGCAACGCTCCACTGGTGTTGTCATTAGCGGAATGACCCTCACTTCCCCGGCCTCTTTCCTCAACCACGGAATCCAGGCTGTCCGCAGTTAGCAAAGGGAAAGCTATTGCATGTCACCTTGGCACCGCAAGGACACGGATGAGGTCCTGCTAAACCAATATAACCTTTTCCCTGCAACGCTGCAGAAACGAATCAAGGTCTCCAAGATATTACGGTCCATTAGGAGCAGGGAGTTTTTGTCTCAGCGTGGCAATTGGCATGCGTTTGACAGTCTGACAAATGACTCTACTTTCAAAGCTAATTTGCCTGAGACTAACCACGAGGAACGAAAGGAGAAAAGGAGGAGAGCTGGAATATGACCCAGATTTCCCTTCACCGTATGGTTTAATTTCAAAGCCCATGATGAATCTCTGATTACTCCATAGCAAACATGGCTAGTACCTAGCAAATACCGCAACACTGCATGATTTCACCTCGGAACACGCCAGAACGAAACCCTCATGTGGGCCTTCTCGTTTGCATCTGTCAAAACACAGGACTCGCAGGCATACATCACCGACCTGAACGAGAAGAGGCCTGTATTCGGCGCCGCCAGAAAGCACCTGCGCCTTTTTCCTTTCACCGACTGCTATATCATCTGTTCTCCTCTTCCGTTCTCCACTCATCCCTCTTCTCCTTCCTCCATGGGTCAGTGAGATGCCCAGGCTGGGTTGCTTTAGATGGGAGGTGGGATGGACCACCAGGACCCCCCTCTCTAAAAAAAAACACAAGAGTCCATTCACCCCGGGGGTGCTTTGAAGTGTTCTCATGTGTCTGGGAGTCTGGCCGAGGGCATTGTGGGGCTAATGGGGAAAGCTTGCCTGGATGTTGGGGCAATTTGATTTTTAATAAGTTGAACCAGACGTGATGCAAGTGTGGCGGGTGTACAAACAGCTCTTGTTCCCATCCACACACATACACGTACGGACCTTCTCTGTGCCTGTCCCTTTGTACTACACCCATGTATTAGCTTATCAAAGAACTCTGTTTGTGTACATGTACTTCTAAACCCCCGTAATTGTGAGCGCCCCAACGGTGAGCCATTCTGAGAGTTTAGCAGCAGGCCCTGATTTAAAACCCGGCGAGGGCGTTTGCACACAGGCCGGAATTATCGGCGTGTAGGACTGGAGTTTGCTGCATGCTGTTTCTTATCACCATATAAAAGATGGATTCCTTAATTTCCGGGTCAACTGGGATTTTTCTCAGAGCCCAGTTTGGACCAGTAAAGCTTAGTATCGTTGAGTTTATTCAGATTAGGACAAAAATAAAATCGATATGAGAGCAAATCAAATCAAATCACTTTTATTGTCACATCACAGTTTCACAGGTGTGAAGGTGAGTGAAAAACCTAGGTGCAGAGTCCCTTACAGCACCTAAATACAAAAAATATACATTAGGCAATAAATATTTACAATACTAAGCACACAATCTCTGTTTATATTAATATAGAGTTATAAACTATGATATTAAAACTGTGATATAAAAACTATGATATGATATATGATATATACAGATGTATATGTCTGTCTGTGCATTTAGTCTCGAGAAGGGTAGTACGTAAGACGAAGCAGATAATCCAGCGGTGGTCACCGACTCCTAACCTAGCCATATTTTACTGGCTTCATAAGCTATTGGACATCCTTAACCTGGAACAGAATTCTTTCCAACTGTACAGTGTTGGAGGATGAGCCACAGTAGCGTGCCGTTTCACCACTTTTCAAAACTATATATATATATATATATATGTATGTGTGTGTGTATATATATATATATATATATATATATATATATATATATATGTATGTGTATATATATATATATATATATATATATATATATATATATATATATATATATATCTCCCGATACATTCACTAAGAGCACCCTTAGTGTAAATGAAGTAAAACCAAAGTGTAGTCTTTTTTGATAACCTGTATGTTGAGGGGGTCTTTAAAGTGTCCCGTGATCCCGTAATGTGCTTTTTTGGATTTTTTTGCAAAATAATAGAAAAAGAAACATAATAATTTTTTTTTTTTTTTTAAATGTAACAACAACACTGATAAACCATGTTATTGTATATGGAGACTTTGCATTTGCATGCGCCTTGAACTGGTAATCGCTGATGTTTATGAAAATGATCAGTTGCAATCTTGTTTTCGGTGAGCAAGGCCACTGTGCAACATGAAGAGAAAAGCAGAATGCAGTTATGTCATCTAAACTCTATAGTTCAAAGACATCGTCAAATGTGAAGTGTTGAAACTGATCAATTTTGTTTGGTAATCTGATTCTTTATGGCCTTTTTGAGCAACACGTTTCAAAAACTGTGTGGCAGGTTGATATTCACAGCTGCGTTCACCACCTCCTCTATTAAGAGCGCTCTATTAACCAGCTGAGGAGGCGGTTGCTGTAGTTTTGAATGTGAAATGGTTTCCATTCTTGCTTGATGAAGGATTACAGCTGCTGAACAGTGCGGGTGTCCTCGTCCTTATTTGTCCTTTCATACAGTGTCCAATATTTCCAGTGGGTGACGGGTCTGGACTGCAGACAGGCCAGTTTAGCCCTCTTCAGACTCTTTCTTGTACTGCGCGGTCATGTTGTTGCAAGACGTGCAAGATGTGGCTTGTTCTTGTCTTCCTGAAACAGACATCATCTGGATGGCAGCACTAGTTTCTCCGACGTTAAAGCTGCCTTCACATGTGTGCTAGTCTCCCAAGCCATGTACCCTAATGACCTCCCAATGCTGGCTTTTGAACTGTGCGCTACGAACAAGCCAGGCAGTACCTCTGCTCTTTAGCCTGGAGGACTCGAGGTAGGTGATTTCTGAAGGGATTTCACTGGTTGGACCATGAGTCAGTTTTCAGCTTTACTTCAGCCTATCTTAAATGAGCCTGGGCCCAGAGAAGGCGACAGGGTTTCTGGACCTGTCTGGGCCA
>JAMWET010006088.1:12500-32500 GCA_024036415.1 Prochilodus magdalenae
AACAATCATGCACTTCCATTCTTCAGTTTAGAATGGCCAGCAAAGGCTTGAACTAGGTGTAGGGTTGCCACCTTTGAGAGATGAAAATAAAGGACGGGGGCGTGGTCATGTGTGAGTGACATGTTTGAAATAGTGTCCCGTATTTAACTGATTCCGGGGGTGGGGGTATGTTTGCGATTGGTTGGGGCTACAGCGTGATCAATCATGTGTGACACACGTGTTTATTGGACATTTACAGTAATACAGAACAAAGCACGTTCCGTATTTGACCTGAGTTCGGGGGTGGGGGGTGGGGGGGTCTGGGGTTTGAGAGAGATTGTGATCATTCATGTGTTAGTGACAGATGTGTATATCGGACATTTATGGAAATACAGAACAAATCGCATCCCATATTGGTTTAATACAGGACGCAACATTTACTTGCCAAATTTTACGGGACAGCTGCCAACCCTAACTAGGTGGCCCTATGCATATTTAACTTGCTAGACAGGGAGGAAGAAGTCTAGCCATTCACTTGCAACACCCCAAACCAGCTTAAGAGAGATAGCTAGCAAGTTCAGCTCAGAGTTGAAATTACAGAGAGTCCAAACGACCATGAGTTTGAGTGAAACATGCCAGAGCGATATTGGGTATGCTTAATTTAGTTTTTAATTTAACTCCAAACTAGAATAAAAGCTCAATCGTAAACCTAACCTGAGTTTCTCCAGTTAGCCTTTAGCAGGAAATGCATTTTTATCTTCTGCCTTGATGGCAAATAGTTACGGTTTAAAAACTTGTGCAATCTTCATCATTTGTAAATTTCTACATGATGAGATCTTAGCGTAACTAATAGCAACTAAAACCCCATGAAACAAATAACATAAACAATTATATTGTTTATATAATATTTAATTATATTATATCGTCGCTGTCCAATAAAAAAAGGTATCTTCAAATTGGTAACTTTACAGGAGAGACCAAAAACCTATTTTGATTTTAATGGAAGTCAATGGAACCAGACGTCTTTCCAAGCAGATTTGGGCCATTTCTGTTGGTCCATTCTTTATGAAAGTTCCACACAGTGTAAACAGCAGCTCATGTGATCAAATGAGGCATAAAAGTAAAAATCAACAAAAATGGAGATACATGTTTTTCTTTGGACAGCGACAGAATAAATGATATTTTCCATGCCTATATTGACCATAGCAATCCAACATGAAATGCCTGTATGTAAAATATGTAAACCTCCAGAATGATCAGTTTGGGATACGGGACAGTGAGGGTCAGGAGGATTAATTAACTTAGCTCAGCTAACTGTGGTCAACGGTGAGGCTGGCTGTCCCAGTCGATGCAGTGTCTCAGATGCTCTCCGTCTGTTACACGTGTATCTGTGTCTCTGTCTTTTCTCGCTCAGCTATATGACTGTCTCCTTGCACGGCTCTTTTAAGCCAGTCTAACTGTTTTGATTTGCAGTGTGAGCAGATGTGATCTTTTCGGTCTTTTCTGCGGGTTTTTTTTTTCTCACCACTTTCAGACGGGCGTCGACAGGGCAGCTCCAGGCAGATGATTGATGCGGGTGTGGAAGCTGGCAAGGGGTCCTTCCTCTCCCACTTTTATCTTTCCCTCCTTCTAGCTATCTCTGTTACCGTCTCTCTCTCTCTCTCTCTCACACACACACACAAGCACCTCTCCTCGCACACAAGACCACGCTGCTGACTCCTGAGCCCAAATGAAAGCAGACAGATAGCATAGGGTGATGGAATGAGAGAAGGTCAAGCAGAAGAATAGCAAATGGAATAATGAGCGACTCCCTGCTGCAACCCCCGCTCTCTGTAACACACTCCTGTAGTCTGAGCTGAGTTGGGAGCCGCTGTCTGCTCGGTCAGGATCGGATGTGGAATCCGAGGGGATTGTGCGCGTGATCAGACTGTGCTTTTGAAGTCTGTCAGATCTGAGCTGCTCACACAGAGATTACATACTCGCAGCTGGGCTGAAACAGAGAGGGAGAGATGGAAAAACGTGTGAGAGGGGTGTACCACTCACTGAGAGCATTGTGTGTAGAGGCCAAGAAAACATTTCCTTCTGATACATCTTCATGCCTGTTTAAGCTCAATCCATAGATTGGGAAGAGGTGCTACAGTGCAGGGAATGTCTCGTCCCATGTGTGGAAAATGCTCCAGAGCAGATGTTAATGATTGGCTAAAAGGAGTGGCTGAACATTTGGGCGTGGCCAAAGACCATAGTGTGAGTGAAGTAGCTGTATCTGCAGGTGTATGGAAGTGTACGGTCATACGGATCTAACAGGAGTGGCTAATACACCTACGCTTCCATACACCTGCTACTTCCTTCACACTATGGTCTTTGGCCACGCCCAAATGCTCAGTCACTCCTTTTAGCCAATCATTAACATCTGCTCTGGAGCGTTTTCCACACATGGAACGAGACATTCCCTGCACTGTACCACCTCTTCTCAATCTATGGATCCCATCACTCACGGCCCGCAGGTGTTTATAGCAGCGCCATCTGCAGGAGCCTGAAGTTAACACCACCTTAAACACATAAGGCAACTGTATTGAAGCAAATGTGTCTATGACGTCTGCGAATCAGTGTAGAACTCCAAGAACTAGCACAATTATAACACATATATATTTTTTTGCTTTAAAGTGTATAAATTTATGGTTTTATCTGTGAACAACAATTCCAAACATGTATTGGAAATAGTTTTTTTTAGATATGCTCAACATTACCTAAAACTGTCGATTAACTTTTGGTAAAGTTCTGGATGCGTTACTTGTTATTGTATCGGTAGTGACAACATGGAATGTTCAGTCATCATATTTTAATATCATAAACATAATTCATTTATAGGGCCATTCACAGCAAAATCAGTTGAATGAAAATGAAAGAAAAATGCACGTGGACGCCTACGCAATGTATTTACATACAGTACCAGTCAAAAGTTCAGACGCACCTGACTAAATGGATGATGTTGGTGATCTTAAAGACTCAGGCTCACACTTAACAACTGACGAGAGTCTGAACCAGTCCATATCCTGATACACCACATATACTCCTGATGTAGCACAGTATGATACTCCTCCATATCTCCACCTCTATTATATATTTAATTGTGAACATTGGCACAGTGTAAAAGCTCTAGTTCTATTCACAGTTTGAATATTCATGATGGACCGACCAATAGAATTGCTCCAAAACTCTTTAGGAATAAACCTTGTGCTATGTCAGCCTCCACTGCAGGTCAGGAAAGCTGGTTCCTCCTCCTGTGAAGGTTTTTAAGGTTTTTAAGGTGGACTGTATAATTCCATGAATGCTATTTTATAGTTTGATGTCTTCAGTTCAATTCTAACGTAAAGCTTTAAGCTAACGCTAGGAAAACCTGATTAGCCATGTCTAAGCTTTTGCCTGCTATTGTAATTACGTTTGAATCATATTGTAAAATCATAAAGTAATATCTGGCAGCTTCTAAGGACGAATATAATTATAGGTCCTAGTACTTTTCTATCCATCAGTGAGCCTGTTTCTACGCAATTCCTCTCCCACATTTCCAAAACTGTATCTCTGTGTGCTGGAAGGCTGTCCTGCTTTGGTAATGCACATCTGGAATCTGTGCAGAGAGTCAGTGCTGTTGAGCTGATGGAGCAGAGGTGGAACAGTTTCACTCTTTCACACATATGAGGCCAACAAGGTAGAATCCGCTTCTTTCCCCCACCTGCTGCCCCACTGATACCTTTTCATCTGGCCAGCCTGGTGAAGACGTCCCGCTGTGCGCTGAGGTAGTTGAGTGGATCTATGCTGAGGCACTAGTGGTGTGACGTGTGCTGAAAACAGGATATGGGCTCTGGCTTGTTGATAAGCTCTGGCAGAGGTGTTTGTGTGTAAGTGTGTGTGTAAATGGAAACAGGTTTCGCTCTGGCTCGTTGATGTGGTGGAAAGAAATGGACCGGTTCCGCTCCAGGAACACCCGCCCTTGGTCTTGTGGGTTTTCTGTAGTAGCCATAAATGAGTTTTAGGAGATTTGTGTTCTGGTGATCCTTACCACAATGAAGCCAGAGCCTCATTAAGGACCTGAATTGATTTGTGGGCATGGGCGATGATGCACGTTCACTCTGCTATGCAAGAGTTTATAGGAAGAGGAAAAACAATGTGACTGTATTACAGCAGGTCATTAAACGGAATATCCTTCCAGCAGCCCATTGACATTCTGTTGTGATCCGCAACACATAAAGCAGTCTGAGTGATGGCAAGCAATTCTGTAACCCGATCTGTACAGTAGGGTGTAGAGTAGATCTCCAGATCTTGTGCTACTAGTCTGTCTCTGTGTGTATATATATGTATGTGTGTGTGTATGTCAGAGAACACTCATTAAATCGCTCAGTGGTCTGGCGCTCGCTCAGTGGTCTGGCGCTCGCTCAGTCTCCGGTTTGGAGTTAATCAACCGTTTTGTATCAGCTCTAGTAAATGTAACCCAGTGCTGTTCCTAATGGTCCCCTCCATAAATACAGGACTCTTGTAAAGCTAGTTGTGTTCAGCTCCCAGCCAGGAGTGAAGTGACAGCTGATTTGCTACGTTGTTGCTATTCATATAAGCTCACCGGATAAAGAATCAGACCCCTGTGTCCATGGACTGAACACGTTTCTGGATGTAGGCCACATCACTGTTCTGACACTCTTCCATCAAAGCATTGTCCAGTTGGTCCAGATTTGGTGGAGGCCTTCCCTGGCACAATTCCGAGGAGAGTTTCCTGTAGACTGGGATTTTAGCCACTGCTGGTAGACCCGTATGACCGTACGCCTCCATACACCTGCAGGTTCAGCTACTTCCTTCACACTATGGTCTTTGGCCACGCCCAAATGCTCAGTCACTCCCTTTAGCCAATCATTAACATCTGCTCTGGAGAGTTTTCCACACATGGAACGAGACATTCCCTGCACTGTAGCTCCTCGTCTCAATCTATGGATCCTGTCACTTATAGCCCACAGGTGTTTATAGCAGCGCCATCTACAGGAGCCTGAAGTTATCACCACCTTAAACACATAAGGTGACTTACTTTTTGCCTGGTCATCTTATTCCTTCACACTTCAGTGATTACGAGGGTTGGACCTTAATCAGATATCCGTTCATTGGGTAGGTTTTTAGTTTTTAACTGAATTCATTTTTCCGTTTTTCAAGGAAAGCCGCTAGCTCGGGTCGCTAAGCTGATGAAGCAGCAGATGGGCTTTTGGCAAAGGCATCCAACTCTTGAAGGGGATGTTGTGGTCAGGGGAAGCCCACTGTGGCTGTCCTGGGCTAGTTCCTTGCCTGCTTTATTGGGTATTTCCAGGCGATTCCCAAAACGTCACCTCGTCTTCAACTTACAGTAAAAACCTTAGATTTCCTCCAGAGCTTCTCCATCCAGCTTATGCAATTCCGATATTTAGTTTTTGGCTAATTGTAGGCTATCAATACAAACACGGATTGCAAAACACTGGAAAGTTTGGAGTTCTCAGAAGAAATTTAGACAGTGAGAAGAAACATAGCCTCTCCAGTGCTTACAGCTGTAACACAGCCCTCTGCTCTACTCCCACTCCACCCTTACTCGGACTCTTTCCATACTAGGGCCACAATGTATGCCTTTTTGGATCTCAAGTTCCATAAGCACTGGTTAAGAGGTAAGCAGGGCTGGTAGATGGAGCAAGGCCACACTGTGGAAAGCAGCTAGCCTGGAGATTCCGATCTGACAGCAGATGGATCTGTATTCAGCATAGGCATCGGAAGCTCGGAGGGGTTGTTATGATGGAGGGTAGCCACTGTGGTTGTACTGGGATGGTCTAGACAGACGTCAGGGACTGAATTTAGTTCTTAGTGCAGCCCTGCTTTATAGATTGCGTAAAGACAGTTCACAGAAGTCCTCAACTTACTGTGAATGCCTCACAATTCTCCTAGAGCTTCTCTACATCCATGCACTCAATTTTCAGTAGCTTATTTCCCGATGCTAGTGGCATTTTATGATTTGCAAAGAGACAAGCTACTTCAAAGTCTGCTCAATTACCAGTCACTTCTTGAAGAACACCTCCTTGTAGCTACACTAATTGTCCATTTTATCAACCCCACTTAGCATATAGGAGCACTTTGCAGTTCTACAGTTACAGACTGTAGTCCATCTGTTTCTCTGTATACTTTATTATCGTGTTCTTCAATGGTCAGGACACCCACAGGACCCCCAGAGAGGCAGAGCACTGATATGATAAGCCACTCTTGTGTATCAACCAGTTGCTATTTTAAACTGCTGATGTATTTCATCATGTTCAAACTTAGGTTCAAACATATAGCTGAATATGTCTTCATCAAAACACCAATCAACCTGAACAAAGGATGTTATAATCTTAAAAGTACAAAAGCTTTGTTCTTCTGCCTAGTCAACATATGTTAGCAGTGTTAGCCTAGCATCTATGGCTGTAACGTAGAGAAGCAGACGTGAGATATCAAACATGTACGTGATAAATCATGTTACTTTGATTTTCTAAGGTAAGCTAAGGTATTAGGTCATTTAGCTACAGAGCAGACACTGAAGATGTGTTGTATGTCATCACTGTCCAATGAAAAACATGTATCTCCATTTTTGTTGATTTTGACTTTTGTGCATCATTTGAACACGTCAAATGCTGTTTACACAGTGTGTGAATTTCATGATGAATGGACCAATAGAAATGACCCAAAGTCCCCTACCCAGCTTCGTCTCTCTGTGAAAAGTGTTGCTTGTTATAGTGTTTTTTTATTTTCATTCTTGTAGCCTTTCTAATAATTTATAAACCCAAATCATGACGAAGATGAAGAGCTGAGATGAGGCTACTCAAGCCCAATCACTTTATTGCACTGTCCTCCATTAAAAATGTCCCTTCATAAAAGAAACACAACTCCTAGCATTAGCATCTTAGAGTCATTGGCCCTGAGTGGACACTGACTTCTGGAATCGACTCTCCATCACTACTGTATGTGCCTCTCTGCTGGTGGAGTCAAGCACTCCCAGCAATGGGATCATGACCTCCTTTTTGTTTTGCTCTACGCCAATAGTACAATATGGACCCTTCTAAAAAGGCACAGCATAGACAACCATAGCTGGTCACCAGCTAATCAACTAGCATGAGCATTCTGGGTCACCCGCTCTACCAGCACAAGTACAGCACTAGACTAGCACACATCTACTAAAACCAGCATGGAATTCAGGGCAGTCAGCTTTTTAGCAGGGTATTGTTAATGCTTTAGCCTGTTATGCTAACTCAATGCTAACTGGTTGACTCGCAGATAAATAAATGCTTTGGTGTTATTATTAGCTTGTTGTTAGCTAATGACACAACATTAGCTAGGCCTAGAGAGTGTTTCCGCTTTTAGCTCCATGAATGAATCTATCTTATACTATACAGAACTGGAAGAGCATTTTATGAAACATGAAGAAACATAGATTTATTAGTCTCAGTAAGCTGGGTGTTAATGTTACAGTGATTCAGGGAACAGCTAACACAGCCCTGCTAACAAAAAGCCTAGACTAGCATTACTGGCCACCAGCAAAACCATGTGTCTCCAATTTTGGTTGATTTTTACTTTTATGCATTATTTGAACACAGCAGCTGCCATTTTCCCTGTATGTGAATTTCATGATGAATGGATCAACAGAACTGAGCCGAACCTGCATGGAAAAGTCTGGTTCCATTGACTTACATTAAAAGTTTTTTGTCCGGTCAAGACTACCTTATGCCTAAGGACACATGAGTACACAGATATGCTCATGTGGTCATCCAGCTATGTCTGTGCATCTGAGGTTCGACCGTGTACCAATAGACCAGAGCTGAAAAGCTCAGCTTTCACCTGATACCCACATTGTCTGATCCAACTCCACAGCCACAGATACATCCACTGTGATGAACTTAAAGTCTGTGGAGTGTCAAGGTCACGCAACCTGGCACAGGAAAGCCAATGTACTGCCAGGATCTTCATGGAGAGCATAAGCAGGAGTGATCCCAGTCATCCTCATCAACACAGCTGCAGCTCAGCCAAGTCAAAACCCCCAGCCCATCGCCCAGAGGCCTCTAGCCAGCCGGCAATTGGGCTCTACAGCTTCTCAACTTCTTAGAGTCAAATCATACTGGACATTTAACCCATCAGAGCCCAGACCCGTTTCCCCTTTAAGGAAAATGACGAGGGATCAGATATAATATTACACTACGTGGGAAGATCTTTGTTCCTGGCTTCTATGTGTTATATTCCAATCCATAAAAAAAAATATTAACACAGTGCATAAAATAGACACTCATCATCAAAAAATACCTGCACCCAGAAGGAGGTGTGGGACTGCAGTGCTGTTGGGAAGATAAAGGTAACCAGGAACAATAAATGATGATACATTTAGGCTGATATGGGTGATAATTATTGAGCTACACATACAGAAGTAGTGTCTCTCGGTATGGCCTCAGACCGCCGTGTTTGATAACGTAACATGTCAGACGTCTCAGCATGGAGTCGTAGAGTCCTATGATAAAGTGTCCTGTGATAATCCATCCCATTCAACTTGCATGGTGGAGATGGAGTGACACCAGGCCTTCTGAACATGTGGCACGTGACTTCAAACTGTTTAAACAAAGTGCAAAGACAGTTTAGGACAAAAGTGTGAGTCATCGCTAAAGATGACCTGCTGGCATTCTTAATTACTCCCTGACAGGCTGGCACATCACCGCTGCAGTGTTTGGTGAGGTTGACATGGTGTTAAGGACATGTGTCGCAACAGTCTGTGTGTACTCCTGCTTTGTGCAGCCATCTGCCAATGGTGCTGGCACTAACTGAATGACTCATGGAGTTAGCGCTGCTCGCTGAATGTCCACAATCGTGGCTGTTGGGTCAGTCAGGTACAGCGATAAGGCCTGTCCTTGCCTATGTCACATGTGTGGCCGAACATTAATATTGCACTTATATTTAGCACATAAAACAGTAATGTGCTTGTAATGTCCCAACTGATATTAAAGTTAATTTCTAGTATACTTAATTTATATTTATATACCTGGGAATAATTACCTCACCTCGGTGTACTTGTTTACTATGTAAGTATATATATATATATTATTATTATATATATATTTTAATTTGTTTTATTTTTATAAAAAAAAAAAAAATATATATATATATATATATATTTTTTTTTTTATTTTATTTTATTTATTTTTATAATTTAGTTAAAGTATAATTTAAAAAAATATTATTAATTACAATTAAATTTTAAAAAAGTTGAAAAATAAGTAAAAACAAGTATAATTAGTTCTATTTAAATATATTTCTAATAGTGCTAATGATTAATATATTTATTCTAAAGTTAGTATATGAAAATAGAACCTTCAGTACATCAATCATGAATGTGTAAACTATTACTAATTCCAAATAACTACCGAGACCTCTACCAACTTCACTCTGACGGGAGGAACAAAGGCTGATGTCATCTAAGCAGCCACTCTTGAAGTTCCCCAGGTGGCACAGACTGGACATGATACAGCCCTCACGCCTTCTGAAGTGTGTTGGCTTTATGGCCTCAATGGCCTGGCCACAAGTCGCGGTACGGCCTGTAAAGCTTTCAGCAGAGAATCTCTCAAAACATTCCGCAATGACGAACGCTCGCTTTCATGCTGCTGCTCCCACACTGAGAGCGAAGTGATCAAAAAGTGCTGGTGAGTGAAGAGAGTGCATGTGTGTGTGCGGACTGTTTTTGCTACTACTCCCCTGCTGGGAGAGAGTGAGGAGATCACTTCGTTTGAGAACAGCTGTGTGAGTCATTCTTTGTGAGTGCCTCCCAGGTACTCCACGCTGCAGTCCTCGGTGCTCGAACAGTGTCTCACAATTCTCAGATGGCTTGTTTTGATTAAGCCGTATGTTTTAAAGGGTCTTTTTGATGGTTTGCAATGTACTATGTACTGGCCAGCTTTGTAGGTTCAGGTTCCCCTTTCAGTTTAGTGAATATTCATGACGGACAGACCAATAGAATTGCTCCAAAACTGCTTAGAGATAAACCTTGTTCTATCAGCCTCCATTGCAGTTTCAGAAAGCTCATTATCCTCCTGTAAAGTTCCGCTTGTGAGGTTTTAAGGTGGACTGCGTTAACCTAGGAGTGCTATTTTATAGTCTGATTATAGTTCTAAAGTCAAGCATTAAGCCAACCATGAGGAGACCCTTTTGTTAGTAGCCGTATCTAAACTTTTGACTGGTACTGAATGGTATAGCATAGTACACTTCAGAACTTCCAAAGAGCCTTAAATGTCATTTCTGACTATGCTGCTCATTTCAGTAGTACCACTAGGGTTGCCACCCGTCTCGTAAAATATGGAATCGTCCTTTATTGGGCAATCAAATGTTGCGTCCTTGTGCATTATACACACATATGTCACACATACATGAATGATTAAAATCTCCCCAACCACAACAACCCTCCCGCTTCCCCCCGGAGCTCAAATACGGGACGCGATTTGTTCCGTGTTTCTATAAATGTCCGATACACACATCTGACACACATGTGAAAAATCAAAATCCTCTTCCTCCGGGACCCAGTTCAAATACAGGATACGATTTGTTCCGTATTCCATCTCCATCCCCCCTCCCCCCCCACATACCCCCGTCCTTTATTTTCATTTCTGAAAGGTGGCAACCCTAAGTACCACACAATCTGACCTGCCTCAGTTCTAGGAACACTACTGTGTATATGTTTTTGCAGCCCAGTTCCGATTCATCCGACACCCTTTGTGGCTACTCCTACAGACTTGGGTGCATGAACATCTAAAAGCTACTAGAAGAATAAAACTTTCCTGATGGGAGTTCAAGTCCCATCAACTCCACAGCCATCTGTAACTGGTGGTGGAAGCAGGGGAAGTCAGTGCTAGGCTCCACTCTCTGAGTTTGGTGGTTCTGAACCATGGACAATGGTGGACACAGCAGTTTTTGAATTGCCGCCGGTTTTGATACTAATGGTTTTCCAGTGGTGGGTCAGCTCCTGCAGTAGTGGCTGATATGCGGCCCCCTTATGGCAGTAAACAAGCTGGGTTCTGGCAATCGTATCTGGCCTTCTTCCGTGCCATCATTCCACATGGTACATGGACTGCAAGTCGGTGCCAGATGTGGGCCAGGTTTGAGCCATATCAGGTTTACTATCTGGGATATTTTTATTGTTAGTGACAGAATGGAATGTTTAATCACTGATCTTAATAAATTGGACATGATAACAGCCACATTATGCAAGAATAATTATTATTATTCATTTATTTAGTTGATGATCTTGGGGTTCCCCTGTAGCTGCAGACTGTAATTTACTGAAATGTTGTTCCACTTTGAGCCCAGAAAGGCTTTACCAAGAATGAAACTACCAGTTCAGTAGAATGGTCCCTACATTCACACTCACCATCAAAAGAATGTTTGCACCCAGAAGGAGGTGTGGGAGTGCGGTGCTGTTGGGAAGGAAGATAAAGGTGACCAGGACCAATAAATGATGATACATTTAGACTGATATGATCAATATTTATTGAGCTACACATACAGAAGCAGTGTCTCTCAGTATGGCGTCAGACTGCCATGTTGGATAAAGCAACATGCCAGACATCTCAACAAGAAGTGGTAGAGTCCTATGATAACGTGTCCTGTGATAATCCATCCCATGCATCTTGAAAATTCTCAACACAGTTCCTTCAGATGGTGCAGTAGGGTTGGAGGTGGAGTGACACCAGACCTTCTAGAGTTGTGACAACAAACTGTTCACCTTGGCGCTGTCCACAGTGCCTCCACACATGGATTCGTTGGTCGACTCCACCAAGACGAAAGTGGGACTCATCACTGAAGATGACCCGCTGCCATTCTGAGTCAGTCTGGTACGACTGGCCGTTGTAACTGTCTGTGTGTATGTAGTCCTATGTCATACAGCTGTCTAACAGGATGACTCATGGAGGACATCACTGCTGTCTGCAGAATGTCTGCCATCGTGGCTGTTGGGTCAGTCGGGTACAGCGATAAGACCCGTCCTTGCTTACGTCACATGTGTGGTCAAGCGTGAAACTTGAATCATTTGCATGTCTCACAATGTCAAACCTACCCACCAAGTTTCATTCCGGTGGACTGATTCCCTCTGGGAATGATGATGAGTGCATATCACAATGTAAATATTCCTAAAATTGGACGAATTATTGTGAACACATAAGCTTTGGGTGAAATCCACCACCCATATGCTCCCCCCACTCCCCATGTGATTAGCTCCTAGCTCTGTCTGTATCCTGTTGCATATTTGACTGTTCAGATCAGCTAATGTAAGCTGACCGTGGCCTGCATGCATTAGCTTTTGCTCTGTTCAGCCTGAAATCAGCTCAGACAGTCGCTGTCAAACAGCTAGCTTTAGCCTGAAACAGAGAAACAGCTGAAGGACTGCGCAAATCTGCACGCTCTAAATCTGACCAAACATGCTTTGATGTGCCCTGAGATTAGACTCTACAAGCTGATGATGCAATAGCAGGTCACGGCGTTTGACCCCTGTGGGCGACCCGTCAGCCTCCATCAGCTTTCATCTGGACCTGTAAAGCGATTGCATTGCCTTAACGATTGCCGCTACAGTGTTACTGTCAGTTCATCTATTTCAGATCTAACTAATGCATCAGTTTGGGGTCAGGAATGTGGCCACTGGTGTCGTCTGTCCTGTAACTCCTTGATCAAACCCTGGATGAAATCACTAGCACTGCTATCGAGGCCTACTTAGCGTGGGACAGATGTAAGCATAGCGCAGACAGTAGCGTCTTAACTGGGTCTAAGGAGATCCTGTCTTTCTGTCATACTGAACGATTGTACAACGGTACAACCTCATCATACCCTTGGGGCTTCTAATCCTTCTCTTCCTCTTCCTCCTCTTCCTCTTCATTTCTTGCTATGCATCCCAGTGCTTTGCTCTGAGTGCTGAAGTTATGCTAAAGTTATGGAAGGGTCTGTGAATGCATGTTTGTGAGAGAGAGAGAGAGGGAGAAGGAGAGAGGAGAGCATATGCATGCACACGTACAAGCGCATTTGTGCATGTATTGTGTGTATGAGAGTTTCCTGGCCAGGAAAGCGCAGTTATCTTCTTACTTCCATATGGTGCATAGCTGGCAGCGATTGCTCTCTCACCTCTGATAGAGATCCAAGTGGGAGCAGCTAAGGAGAAAGCAGAAACCCACTCCACTTGACCTTAAACAAGTATGTGCAACACCGTGGTAGGGGGATGCTTGGCTTCCGTCTGCCCCAGCTGATTGCGTCCATGTGTGTGCGCGTACCCGCTACGCTGCGGTGGACAGTGGAAACAGGGGAAAAGCATCATCCTTGGAAAACTTGTGCTCCCGTTTTCATTGTGTTACTGATTCGTGACGCACCATAAAATGGTCAGAAATGTTTCCTCTTCTTATGAAGTTACTGCTTTTGGGGATACAAGGTTCTGTCCGTATCCTCTCTCCTTCGTCTGTGCAGTTTGGCTTATCTTCTGGCTGCGTGCCTCACCCTGGAATTCTTTGGCCTGTTTGGGAGTTGGGTGAGAATGAGATCACAGGCCGTTATCGGAGCCACAGATGGACAACGAACCTGAACACTTTGGGTTCAGATCCACCAGCATCCAGAGTGAAATGTGTTAAGTGAGGGTCTTAATGCAGAATAGCAGACACATTGTATTCAATTCTGCCATGCAATGGACTGGCTGCCTGTGTGGGGTGTTTCCTGCCTTCCACCCACTGAATTCTGGGACAATGCTGGGACAATGCTGGGATGGGAATCCAACAGTGATATAACAACTCATAGCTTCAGACGTTGAAAAATCTGATGTTGTTGGTCAGTGAATGTCCAGTGTTCAGAGTACATGTTGGTCCAGTGTTCAGAGTTTGCTCTTTGAGTTTTGCACCAGAGCTATAAGGCTAATATAACAGACAAGCAGTAGGAACTTTAGAAACTAAAGCTGAATTACAAGGCAGGATGGGGCGGGGCTAGATGATTAGCATGCTAGCTTCAGTAGATATCTCTGCGACACCATACAAAGACATCTTCGACATACAAACCTGTTATTTCTTTATATTCTGTTGATAATCTTAGTTTGTAGTCCTAAACACATTTTCAGAATCTTGAAAAAAAAAAAAATTCAATCAGCTCAACTCGTTTTCCTCAAACCACATTGTTAATCATTTCAATCATCAGGCTTACAGATGTTAGCTTAGAATGATGTCCATATGTTTGTCCATGATACTCATTTTAACAGATGATCTCCACAGGGATACAGGAATAAGCCTATATAAGCCTACACACAGGGAATAATAAGATACATAGAGAAAAAATGTACTGTATCTCCGTTTTTGTTGATTTTTACTTTTATGCGTCATTTGATCGAACCAACTGCTGTTCACATTGTGTGACAATAGAATGACAAATGGACCAACAGAAATGGCCCAAAACCGCTTGGGAAAAAGTCTGGTTCCATTGACTTACATTCAAATGAGATTAGTTTTTTCCCTCTCCTGTAAAGTTGCCAATTTGGAGACACCTGTTTTCCTTTAGGCCTCGGCAGCATATTAAGGTAACCTGTGCCTTTCCTTTAGGTACTGTGGTTTATCTGTCTGCACTTGAATGATGCATTTGAAGAGAAATTAACTTAATAGCTACACTGTCCTTAATCTGTACATACAGCCCATGTGTTACCTTTCCACCTGCTTGTTATTTTTGTCTCTCGTTGGAATTCTGCCTGTGATGGGCCGTACAAACTCCCAGCCAGGACCCAATGAAAGAGGCATTTTGGCTTTGAGTCCAGGGTTGTCATGTAACAGGTGATGCCCACATGCTAACTGTGTTGCGAGAGGCATTGAAAGAATGTTGGTCTATCTTCATGGCTGATGGATCTCATTCTCAGGGTTCTTTTATTCTCCGAGTCTTCTAATTGCGTCATCTGCTCTGACGGTCCCTCCCTTCCACTCCTCCAGACCCTGACAGCTCAGTCATGCTTTTAATGCACTCCTTTATTTAAACTTCAGTTTGACTCTCTCTCCCTGCTTCCTCCTTTTCCTCCTTGGCCCTTTTGATCCATCCAGGCCATGCTGCAAAACGACAGCGTTCAGTACCTCAACCCAACACTTGGTCAAGCTGTTACAAGGAAAGCTGATCCCCTGTCTTTCTCTCCACTTTCCTCCGAATAAAGAACAGCAAACGGTTGCAAATTGCTGCCATTTTATTCTTCCTCCAGCTACCCTCTTTCAGGAGGACCCTATAGAGTTCGGGATTAGCTAAAAACCTGACTATTCCCTAAGACTACAGCCTTGCATCTTATCCCAGCCTATTTCCACAGGATTACATGGGATGCTCTTTGTGAGGCCACTTCACTCTGTCACAACAAAGGCTGCATATGAGTGACCACAGATGGGCTTAAATGGTAGCCATGCACCTGCCCCAATCCGATGGCAGCATTGGTCACCCATTCGTCACCGAGATTAGTCCTCATGTTAATTAAACGCCAGGCAGATTTGTAGAGACAGATGCGATTAGCGTGATTCCCGTAGCGCTGCTTCCATGTCTTTATCGGTCTGGACAGAATCGGTTGGGAAGTTGAAAGCTAGCTGCGGACCTTATAATTCAATCTCTGTTAGCATAATCAAATTCAGATCAACGCAAGTGGCCGGGAGCACGCTTAGCTGATGAAGTCAGTCAGATTCTCAGCAGGGGCCAAGAGAGATTCATATGTGTTTGCTCAGCGTTTTTGCCATAAAGCACCTTTTTAGGGTTTATTTATTTTATCTTTGAGTCCAATAAAGCACAAGCCTGTCTGGCTGATAATGGCATGACTCTAAAACAGTGGGCTGGGCGCTTTAACGTCTTTTCATGTGCATACAAATCATCAAACGAGAGCTATCTTTTGGAACCTAGTTAGACATTTCACCATTTGTCATTCTTATTTTCTCTCCATTCGCTTTTCTGTTTCTTTGGCCTTTTTGGGAGGAGGCCTGAGGGCTGCTTGTGTCCCGGGTAAGAAGACACAGTCATTCTGGAAGCCTTTATTTGTGTGCCTCCAGGGAGCCAGGTCCTCTCTCCAGTGTGTGCAGAATTCAGTTATTAATAATCTGTATTATTAATGAATCGTTAATCATTTCTGTTATTTTAGAGACAAAAAGTAGGTGACATTTTACATTGCGGTTACTTAATAACATGACGTAATGCATTACTTAACATTAAGTAATACATTAACAATGGCTACAGTACTTAACATTATGCTTTAAGTGAACATGTAACAGTTGCATGTGGTAGGGCACCATTTCTACAGGATCTACTTTGAAAAGAGAGGAGGGAACTAAAATATTAAATATTCTTATTTATTAATAAGTAATAAGCATATACACAGGCAACAGTTTTTTTTTTTTGCAACCCCCACCCCCCATAACTACAACATATATTTATTTATTTATTTTTAATTATTACTCTCCCGCCATTACTGATGTCAACTGTCTGCATATTGTTGTCTCTGTCTTTCGTTTATATATATATATATATATGGGTGTCAAAAGTGCTCTTTCATAATAATAATAATAATAATAATAATAATAATAGTGATGATGATAATAATAATAATAATAATAATAATAATAATTAATTATAGTATTATTATTATTATATTTAATTATATATATATATATATATTGTTATTGTGGCTATAGTTGTTGTTACATGTTTACTTAACATTAGTTAACTATTATTAACGCATAACTTGATGTTAACTAAAGCATTACTCCATGTTAGTTTGTCAGTACTTGGTGTACGGTGCTACCCAATAAGGTTATGTTTTTATTTCATAGACAAAACTAAACTGAACGCTTCTCATATTTCTGCTAACAGATCATCACTGCAGGCTTCTAGCAGGAGTTACTGAAGTTCAAGGCTTTCAGTGTGTAAGCTCCTTACAGTGGTCACTGGTTTCTCCGGTATCAGGAGTCTAACAGTTATACCATATTTAATACCCCATATAGTTGTAAATTCTGGTCCTTTATTATGTTGTTTTTGTGTTTGTTGCTATCCGGGGTCGACCTGAAGAGGATGAATTCCCCTTTTTAGTCTTGGTTCCTCGTGAGGTTTCTTCCTCTTGCTCTGAGGGAGTTCTTCCTTGCCACTGTAGGCCTGACTTGGCCTGACTTGATCTTATATCTTATACTGTGTATGTTATATAACCCTCACAGACAGGTATGCAGTACACACCGCTGTTATCTTATTTATGCTCCTCCTCTTCTCCTTCGTGGACAGATTTACCTCCTCTAACTATTTTTAGGAGACTAGTTTAATCCCTCAGTTTTTAAGATATCCACACCATTCCAACTCTGGAACGTTCAGTCTGATTGGGAATGGTGTTCTTCTATACAGACCTACCCTTATTGTAAATGAATGGTGTAGGAAAGTACATGCCCATCTAGTCTGCTTCCGCTCGACTCACAGAGACTGGTTTACATATCGTCGCTGTCCAAAGAAAAACAAGTATCTCCAAACTGGCAGCTTTAAAGAAGCAGCCAAAAACTTTTATTTAACTCTAATGGAAGTCAATGGAACCAGACGTCTTTCCAAGCAGTTTTGGGCCAGTTCTGTTGGTCCATTCATCATGAGATTCTCCCTCAGTGTAAACAGCAGCTGGTGTGTTTGAATGATGCATAAAAGTAAAAGTGGAGATACATGTTTTTCATTGGACAGTGAAGATATTCTATCTCAGGATCGAGCCCAAGCAACAATCCAAAGTTGCACTTTCCCCATCCGTTGCTCCTCCCATACAGTCCCATTTATTTCCACTCCATACAAACTGTGTTGTTTCCTTTATCACTCTGCATTTTCTGATTATGGTTTCACATTCCACTTCATACCACGTCATCTCGACACTCCGGGTGTTGATATTTTAAATTCTCTACACAGGCACTGAGCTCCGCTGTCTTGTATGAATCCTTGCTTTCTAATATACCAGGCCTGGATACCTTATGTCATCTCGTCTGGTTGTTGTTCAAAAGAACACATTTTGGAATGTGACGCTTCCTTAGAGAGATTATCTGTGGTTTGTTGAGTTATTGAGTTTACAGAGTTACTGGTGAGAACCACAGGCGGTCACTACTGCAAAAGAGGAGATGTCCAAGAGTGATGAATCTCTGTTAATCTTGATTAATCTCTCTTGTCACTGTTACACAGCTTTCTAAATCATGTTGGAGTCATCGGCAATTCCATTCATCATTCCGGACTACTCATTCTTTTCATCTAGTGCACACAGTTACTTCATTTGTTTTAATTAATGGTGCCATAGAGTGCATTAATTCATGATTGGAAATTGTTCTCTGATGTTCTACACCGAATGTATGACTTAGGATAGAGTGAAAAATGGCCAGATGTGGTTACACGCCCATTCACACCCTATGATTTCTAAGTCCTAAAATGAAACGAGCTGTTTTCCCATTTTTGGTGAGCTCATGAATAATTAGAAAAGCTGTGCTCTGATTGGCTGGTTGACAGTATGACCAGAGGTGATCACACAGGAGGAACATGGGGAAAAAGACTAAATAAAATGAGCCTCTGTGTAAATAAGCTCCGCCCTCGTACCAGTTAGTTAGCCATGCTAGTTATATGGAGCTTGCTGGTAGCTAACATTACCTGTACTAGTTCCTCAGCTTCCATCTGGACATCAGCACACAGCAGATTAAAGCTGTGCCTCACTATAACACTTTTATAGGATGTAAGATGATTCTGTTGCAACATGCAAACACGGATACAATCACACAGCATGGCTGCTACTTACAGGCTGCTGTTGGGGGTTGTAATTAGTGTAACTGGTTACTGTACTGTGTCAGTGTAACTGGGTCCTGTACTGTGTTAGTGCAACTGGTTCCTGTACTGTGTCAGTGTAACTGGTTCCTGTATTGTAAGTAGTGTGTTGGTGTACAGTAACTCAGTAAGTGTAATGCGTTAGTGTACTGTAAGTAGTGTGTTGGTGTACAGTAACTCAGTAAGTGTAATGCGTTAGTGTACTGTAAGTAGTGTGTTGGTGTACAGTAACTCAGTAAGTGTAAAGTGTTAGTGTGCTGTAAGTAGCGAGTTGGTGTACAGTAACTCAGTAAGTGTAATGTGTTAGTGTACTGTAAGTAGCGTGTTGGTGTACAGTAACTCAGTAAGTGTAATGTGTTAGTGTACTGTAAGTAGCGTGTTGGTGTACAGTAACTAAGTAAGTGTAATGTGTTAGTGTGCTGTAAGTAGCGTGTTGGTGTACAGTAACTCAGTAAGTGTAATGCGTTAGTGTGCTGTAAGTAGCGTGTTGGTGTACAGTAACTCAGTAAGTGTAATGCGTTAGTGTGCTGTAAGTAGCGTGTTGGTGTACAGTAACTCAGTAAGTGTAATGCGTTAGTGTGCTGTAAGTAGCGTCCTGTACAGTAACTCAGTAAGTGTATGCGTTACTGTGCTGTAAGTACGTGTTGTGTACAGTAACTCAGTAAGTGTAACTGTTAGTGTAGTGTAAGTACTGGTGGTAACTCAGTAAGTGTACTGCGCTAGTGTAACTTGTTACTGTACTGTGTTAGTGTAACTAGTGTTCCTGTAAGTAGTGTGTTAGTGTAACTCAGTAAGTGTAATGTGTTAGTGTACTGTAAGTAGTGTGTTGGTGTACAGTTCCTGTACTGTGTTAGTGTAACTGGCTCCTGTACTGTGTTAGTGTAACTGGTTCCTGTACTGTGTTAGTGTAACTGGTTACTGTACTGTGTTAGTGTAACTGGTTCCTGTACTGTGTTAGTGTAATTGGTTCCTGTACTGTGTTAGTGTAGTGTAACTGGTTCCTATACTGTGTTAGTGTAACTGGTTACTGTATTTTAAGTAGCGTGTCGGTGTACAGTAACTCAGTAAGTGTAATGCGTTAGTGTGCTGTAAGTAGTGTGTTGGTGTACAGTAGCTCAGTAAGTGCTGTAAGTAGTGTGTGTTGGTGTACAGTAGCTCAGTAAGTGTAATGTGTTAGTGTG
>JAMWET010006088.1:37500-45000 GCA_024036415.1 Prochilodus magdalenae
TATTTATATCATATATGCTTACTTATATAGTAGATCATATATAAATTATGTATATACGTATATATTCAATTTGTGCGCTGTAGAAAAATTACTCTAATTTGTTACAAGCAAATAAGTTCACCCTAAAAACAGGACTTTAAATGATGATTCTTTCAATCAAAGTAATTTTATAGAGTTAATTTAATTAGTTAATAAGTAAATCAATAAATTGAAAAAGCATTTTATTTTTTTAAAAGTATTTTTATTGATATTAGTTATTTATTTCGGATATAGTATATAGTATAGTACTTATTATATATTATATTATATTATATTATATTATATTATATTATATTATATTAGAGTGAGCTGTGCTATAAGTTATACCGTGTAATATCTACTATATATATTATAGCAATACAGGAATTAGTATACTGTATATTATATTATATTATATTATATTATATTATATTATATTATATTATATTATATTATGGGCTGTATATTGTACTATAGTACATGCACAAAATATACTATATAAGTGACTATGTAATATGTAAATAAATACTATCTATATATAGTGTAGTATAATAAGTACTACATACTATAGTAAATATACTCTGTATATGTAATTGCTGTACATTATATGACACAGTATAACGTACTTTTATTTATAGTACTTTTACAATATATACTGTATGAGTAATCGTGTGCTATATGAGTGATTACTATAATTACTATACTATATATGGTGTAGTAAAAAAAGCAAACAGCACTTTTCTTTAAGTAGGTAATGATATGGTAAATTTATAGTAATAAATGTTATTTAATTATTAATTATATATAATTACATGCCAATTTTCTAGTTGTTATTAAAGATTAAATCAGAAAAATAAGGTAAAATAAATAAGGTAATAATGACCTGCTTATTATATATATATATATATATATATATATATATATTAAGAAAAATAATAATAATAATGTCTTGTAGCCAAACAACAACAATCCAGAGCAGAGAAAAAGCCTTCCTATGTTGTTCAGCTTTCATCTATTTCCTTCCTTCCTTTTTCACAGTATCTGTCTTTCATTGTGTGCCTATGCAGGACTGTGGCTTGGTGGTCAGACCTGATCAGCCCTGCGGCCTAGAACCTATCGCTGGACTCAAGTCTTCAGGCATGCCTGCACACGCACCACAACCTTGCTCTTCCGGAGACGAGACTGGTAAGCTGGTGCACGGCTCTCCTCTCTGCAACACAGCAGACCAATATCAACATCTCCGCCCACCCCACCCCCGGCCTCACAGTAACATGTGCATGATATACAGCCCTCTCGCTTAGCTAAGCTCGTGGTCGTAACTCTCTTAAGGACAAAACAGGTGCAGCAAATTCTTTTATGATGATATAATCCCTTTTCTGCCTTTAGTAATGATGTACGATTTCACCCCATACACACCCTTATGTATCCCACACTATCCCCCTGTCTCCAAAGTGAACCCAGACATTCTGGCCTGGAGTGGAGACTCTAGACATGCAGCATCCTTTTAGGGTTGTTTAGTGTCCCGTAAGGAACAGTCCTCTCTTTTGAAGCCTGAGAACAAATCATTATTGGTAAACGCCGAGGATGAACCGCTGATTCATTCGACCGCTGTATTCCAGGTGAAGCCCTTTCCAAACAAAGACTGCCAATGCTAATTATGATATTCTGAGTGATGGTGCATTTGGTAATTGACCTGCAGCTGCTTCGAGGCTTGTTAAAGCATTGTTCACATACCAAACCCCCAGGTTTTTATTTGTGGACGGTTCCTTTTTGCAGGGTTAAAGGGCTAACCGTCTGTCCTGTGACCTCACCTGCACAAGGATTGTAGATTGTAGACAGGATCTACAATTCACTTTTCATGATACTGGATGTGTGTTCACAGGGCGCTGGGTGGTGCCATGCTTAAGCTGTTCAGACAACAGGACATGTGATTGGAGGGAGGTTGCCTGGCAGCCCAACCGCTGTTATCACCCTGTGTTGGAGCAGCCCCTTTTGCAGACGTGTATGATGGACAAAAAGGTAAGATGATCTATCTATCTATCTATCTATCTATCTATCTATTTATCTATCTATCTATCTATCTATCTATCTATCTATCTATCTATCTATCTATCTATCTATCTATCTATCTATCTATCTATCTATCTATCTATCTACTATTTCTGTCTACTTCTATTTATCTATTTCCTTGAGTGTTTAAGGTGGTTGTAACTTCAGGCTCCTGCAGGTGGCGCTGCACAAAAATGATGGGGCTGTAAATAGCTGTGGGGTGTGAGTGACGGGATCCATAGATTGAGAAGAGGTGCTACAGGCCAGGGAATTTCGTTCCATGTGTGGAAAACTCTCCAGAGCAGATGTTAATGAGGCTAAAAGGCTAAAAGGAGTGACTGAGCATTTGGGCGTGGCCAAAGACCATAGTGTGAAGGAAGTAGCTGAATCTGCAGGTGTATGGAAGCGTACGGTCATACAGGTCTACCAGCAATGGCTAAAATCCCAGGGAATTCTCCTTGGAATGGTGCCTGGGAAGGCATCCACCAAATCTGGCCCACCTGTGCAGTTCTTCGATGGTAGAGTGTTTGAACATTGATGTGCTCTACATCCAGAAACTTGTCCGGTTCATGCCAAATCCAATCACAGCTGTTACTGGTGCTTGGTTACACACTGTTAGGAGTGTTTCAGTTACAGGTGACTCGCTTTTTGTCCAGTAAGCTCATTAAAGGTCTTTAACTGTTTTTTTGGAAGTCATGTGATCCTTAAGCTCATCATTGAGCTCTCCATACTGAAAGCCTTTAAGCGTAAGCCTATAGATGAAGACCATCAGTTTTTTTACACTGATCTACAAACAAGTCCAGATGCATGAAGCTTCGTCACCTTATGTGAAATGAGCTTGTTGCAGTGAAGCTCTACGATTACAGCCTGACAGCAGATGATAAAGCTGCCTGTTGAAGCAGAGCAGTGTGATTCAGAACCGCTCTGGACGCCAGACTGCAGCCGCTGCAGTGAAGCTCTACGATCTACAGACCTGAACAGCAAGTAGTAGAGAAAGATAAAGCGTAAAGCCTGTTGAAGCAGGAATTAAGTGAGTTTCAGAACCATAGCTCAGGGGAGAGACGCAAGGCTGAGACTGTCCAGGCCCCTGCGGAGTAACGGAAGCTTCAGTCACAGTTGATTAAGCTGTAGGGTAAATAGGAGCTTAAAGTAAAAAAGTATTTCAGTAAGAGTATGTACAGTAAAAAGGTAAAGAGTAAAGATTACAAGTAATTCTGAGCGACACTAATGTAAAAAGTAAAAAGGGTAGGATAAGAGTCTCAGTAGAGCAGGACTGGGTTAAATTGTGCTAGAGTTTCTATGGAACTATTCGTAAAAAGGCTGGCATAGAAGGCAGCTTAAACAATACTTAGTTAAAGGTAAAAGTAAAGTAAACTGTGGTACAGTGTTAGTAAGTCCTCAAATCCCCCCAAACTACTCCTCTCATTGGTCAGTTGGGGGTGGCAGAAGAGTCCACATAGTAGTAAAGGTCCACCCCCCCCCCCTGTGCTAGAGGAGTAACTTACGCCTAAGTGTTTAGGTCCTAGGGAAGTACGGTCGCTAAATAAGAGGAAAAAAGTCATTGAGTTTACTTATGGAACAATCAAAGAGAATGGTGGTCCATACATAGAGGTTGTTTAAGTTTGCAGTTTCTGGCAGTGCATGGGGAGTAGTGCCGCCTGGACGGTCCTAAGTTAAATTTAAAGACTTCTTCATCCTAAAGAGCTTTCTGTGTATCCTCAATAATCACACTGAGTTCTGAGCACAGTGCATGTAGCCTGGTCCTCCATATCCATTAGTGTTAGAGAGTCTGGTGCCTTGTGCTGCTTTCTATGGCCTATTATAACAAGTAAGGCTATTCAGTTGATAGGCAGAATAACAAGAGGTGGACGAAGAGGTAGAGTAGAGATCCTCAGGGTAAACTACTCCTCCAGTGTCAGTAGAAGTTCCTCCCTTTAGTCCTCCACTGGAGTAACAGTACTTAAGTATTTACCTTCAGATGTACTTAAGTATGGAGAGTAACAGGAGCATGATTTATTATTATTATGGCTCTAATGTCCTATTATCATTTCTGGATCAGGACTCTTCATCAGCTCAGTGTAGGTGTCACTCCCAAACCACCAGTCTTTAATAGAAGGTCGTTAATTAGTCTGATGCCTATTAATGATCAAATTCATAGGCTTGCAAAACTCCTGAGCGTAGAGCAGAATGCCATTATTACCATGTTTCATCTTAAGACCAGTTAAAAATTTGCAAGAATTTGCCATTTCTGGTAATAATTGTTATAATTGTAATTAATTGTAATAACTGTCTGCTCAAATTCTTTTGTCTTTTGCTCTCATTTCTTCTTTTAGCATTGTGAAGCTCTACTTAGAACTTTCTCAAAATCCAATAGTGCAAAACGCAAATTCCTGCCATTGTTTAACTGGTCTTAAGATTTTAATCAGGAGTGTATTACCGAATTAATACTCACCATATATGATATTTGTTCACCATTAGTCTATATTCTTTGAGGTGGGATGTGAGGATGGACAGACAGACTGTGACGCGCGTTGAGCTAAAAGCAAAGCTAGGTTTATTAAACAGGCTCGTAGCACAACACAGCAGCAACAAGCGGACATAACCAAGAGGGCAAGGACTGAGTCAGAGTAACGAGACGAGCAGAAGTCAGAACCAGACAAAACAATCAGACCAGCAACAGTATCCAAAGGGGAAAGACAAAGAGTAAACCAGAAAGTCAAAAGGGAGTCAAACCAGGTAAGCTAACGAGAATAACAACAGAGAAAACCGCTCAGTACGCACGATGAGGCAATACTTCGCAACAGGTCAGCGGGAGAGAGGAGTATTTGTACCAGAGGCTAATCAGCTACAGGTGACATCAATATTCTGGAGACTTAGACCTGAGAGACGGACCAGGACTGGGAGATGGTGGGCATGTGACTGTGATGTCTTCGAGTGGTGGATTATGGGAAACGGAGTCCAGGAGATTGGGAATGAGAGGAGAGCCAGCAGGCATGACATGGCACCACTTTATAATACAGCTACCCTTTATAAATGATTTATGAATGGTTTGAAATTAGTGCATTGAAGGTTAATTGGGTAGATCATAAACACTTTACAAAGTGTTAATTAGCATATCCTGGCAGACGGCTGCAGGACTACATGCGCACAGACCATTAGGGCGCCTGCCCCTAACACAATGTCGACATCACCAAAGACAGTTTGTTGCCAGGCGTCACATGTCTAGAAGGTCTGGTGTAGCTCCATCTCCACCCATGTCGCAAAATCTGCAGGAACTGTGTGAGAATATTCAAGATGCATGTGATGGATTATCACAGGGCACCATTAGGGACCTTTATAGCTCCTTGCTGAGACCGTTAGTGTTAGTGAACATGGGGGCCCAACGCCATGCTGAGAGGCACTACTTCTGTATGTGTAGCTCAGTAAATATTCCCCATATCAGTCTACATTTATCATCATTTACTGTTCCTGGTCACCTTTATCCTCCTCTTCAATGGCACTGAAAGACCACACTTACCTCTGGGTGGGCAGCTATTGTTTTGATGAAGTGTGTATTAATAATAATGAATGTTAACTACATATAAGGACGTACCATTACTATACACTTTAATAAAAATCATAATTTGGTCTCAGTCTTGAACACTCCTGGTCTCAGACTTGATGAAGACTCAACAACTTGAGGTTTTGGTTTGTACTCAATATATCCCCATCTTGGCCTTGACTCCAGCCGTGATTTAGGCACACGGTTTCATTGACTTTAATCATAAGCTCATAAGCTTCCATTATGTGTTATATCATTCTCATAGCTTCAAACAAAAGAGCTGGCAAGTGAGAACTTCATATGCCTGATGCCTGATTCACTATACACATACACACACACACACACACACACACACACTCACGTATATATATAGTATATGTATATATGTGTGTATATATGGGTGTATATATATATATATATATATATATATATATATATATATATATATATATGTAGCCTAAAGGCCTTTGCCCATTGTTTAGGCCAGTTTGTCCATATCTAAAGACTAGCTTATCTGTGTAGTCCAGTTAAACTTGGGTGCTTGCACGGATCATGGCACATACTCGTGATTTAAGCTGGCATTCCTTGTGGCAACTTATCCTCCCCCAGCACACATACACACAACCTCGTGATGTAGGCTGGCATTCCTACACACACACACACACACACACACACACACACTCTCACACACACACACACACACACACCAAGCCTCGTTTCCAGCTTATCAAACCCTTGTGAACTGCCGCTAAGAGGCTGTGATCTCCACTGGCTCATAGCAGCCCTTACAATGCCATGCCTGTTTACTTCATCACTTTTTTTTACCCCTTCTTTCATTCATCCCTCATTTCCTTCATCCATGGCAGCCCACTGAGAAAGAGAGGCTGGTGGGGAGGCCTGTGAGGCGGCAGATGCGTGTTTGAGTTCCTGAGTTTGATCTGTACTGTTTGTCTCCGATGTCATGGTGACATAGCGTGTGTGTGTATAGTCTGGCACACGCTGAGGCTGCTGAGATGACTTATGCTCAGAGTGCAAATGCATCCCTGTCCATCACCCCATCACCCTGCATGCCTCTCTGTCTCTTCTGCCAGCTTCCAGAAGATGTGCTGAGCTGTTCTGTAGTAATGTAAGGCACAGTGTTAATCAGTTCATCGGTCCTAAAATGGAGTAGTCTATCTTTAACAGGGTAGCAGATACATTTACAATGGGAATAGCAATCTGTGTTATAGTGTATTTTGCTTGGCTAAGGAAATCCTTTAACCCCTTAAACTCCACTGAACCACAAGCAGAAGGCATGCGACCCTCACTCCTATAGCCTGAGAACTGAGCCAGTCTGCAATGTTCTCCAAGCTGTTGCTGAATAATCGTCATGATGCAATACGAGCCTCAGTTTAGAGGACTAAGGCATGTGTCTTCAATTCCTCAAGAGCCAGAACATTGGACAATTAAAAGCTCCAGGGAACCTTAATCTGTCTTCAGTGTAGGGCTGCCCTCTAGAAGTCGACGAGTTGAATCGTCAGTCGGCGACCCTTTAAGTCAACTGAGAACCTTCAAGTCGACTGACAGCAGTGACCTTTTTTTTTCGTAAAACAGATTAAAGCTTACAGAAATACACAAGAACTTTAAGAATGTAAAAAGACATTTTAATAATTATTAAAAGTGGAATAATAAATATATATTCTAGTTCTAGCTGGGCTGTGACGCATGCCCCGTGACATCCATGTGACAACGCACACTGGTGGTTCACCGTTGAAGGAAGGTAAATCTGTGAAGCTGAGAAACACGGGGGAACGATGTCTCAGAGAAAGTCTGGAGGAGCTTCTGAAGAAGAGAACCCTGAACAAATGTAACACAATTCTGCTCTTTATTTAGAAGGAGAAACGGACCGAAGA
>JAMWET010006088.1:50000-70354 GCA_024036415.1 Prochilodus magdalenae
TGTATATCCAGTTAGACTGAGTGGCAGTGTTGTACCGAGATACATACATCTACAATGGTACAGCTGTTGTGAAATGGACTGCACAAATAGATACAGCAGGAATTCCGAGTGATCCATTTACAGACGGGTAAAGAAGAGAAAAACAGATAGACGGCATGAGGATGAGAGCTTCCTGTTTGCCAGCTTCTTGACTGAATTTTCAAATTCCACCTTAAATCATGCAGCTGCTAAAATTAGGCATGAGGTGCCAACATATAACAGCAGTGGCATTTGGAAGGTGTAATAGGAAGCTGACCTTTATACTGCATGTAGATCACAGCAGTTGGCAGAAACAGCTCTGGACGGAGTCCATGGATTTGCAGTCATCATTTTGTGTCAGGAATGTTGAATTCTGGAGTGAAGTCATACCATGAGTTATATGATCACTTGACCACCAGTCAATTAAATTTTACGTTTCCTGTGTAACACACTCATGAAGATGAACCTTGTGTCCTACAAACAAAGTGGGGATGGTCAGACAGTGTAGGAACGCCATACAGCAAACCGGAAAACATGGTAGATTCGGAAGTTCTGATTCGGAACGGAGAAGCATTAAAGATCATGACGACCAAGAGAATTTATATTTTACTTTTGAGCGCAGCTGCCTTTAATTTAAGCACATAATGACTTGTTTCATTACTGGTTTTACCGTTTCTCCTAATAAATGGAGCACTGTTGTGGACTTTTGCCACTCAGTCCTACTGAGGGGACATATTCCAATGGGAAAGTGACATCAGTGCATACCAGCTGCTCGCTTTCCATCTGGACATCAACACACAGCAGATTAAAGTTGTTCCTCACTATGAAACTCTTCACCCTGCAAACACGGATACAATCACACAGCATGGCTGCTACTTACAGGCTGCTGTTGGGGTTGTGATGCTAGTAAAGGTGGAGCCGCTCTTCTTTTCAGTCTCTTCAGTGTTAAGCGCTGAGTGAAGCTGCTCCATATTGTCCAAGAGTTTGAGAAACGGTCCGGAGTGAGCAAACTATCAGCTCAGAATTAAAGCTGCCCAGGATCTTGTTAAAAACCTGGGAGCTGAACCTGGCATTCCTGTTTGCCAACTAAGTTTTCCGTTCCACCTTAAATAGGGCAGAAGTTACAATCTGGTGCCTGTACCAGCTGTAGCATTTAAGATAGAACGGAGCATTTGAGTAAGGTGGTGAACAGGAAACCGACTTGAGGCTTGGCCAAACATTCATCATATCAGAATCCGCCTGATCAGGTGAAATGTAACTTCATTGGCCGTGGCATCATATTAGAACGAGTCCCGTGTATTCATGTAGCTGAAGTATGATACCGAGCAGGATGCGATGTTCTGCCAAGCATGTCATCAGTTTACTCAATATCCAAAAGCAGGCCTGTAGCTTTCAACGCAAGCACGGCTACAGCGCAGTTATCTTCATCGCTGTCAGTAACAAACCCACAGGGGCAGTTGATCAAAGTCTGATGACTATCCCAGTTGGAGTGGTGGGAAAGATGCACATGATGGACTCGTCCTAAATAGATGTAGCCCAGGATTAACTTGTTTCTGTAGCTCGGACCACAAAGTCTTCATTTTGGCCACAAGATGAATTGCCTTTGGATATCCTTACAGAGCTGCATGCAGGCCTATACATAGTGGGGTAGCATTGTATGGGTGGGTGGGTGTGTGGGTGTTTGTGCGGGTGTTAAAGGGACTTCCTTGTGCATTATGGCTCATTAGCATGCCTGGTTTGATGATTATTGCTGACGGATGTGGATGTGATCTTTACCCTGACCCATGGCAGGTCGCGACCTCTGGAAAATTCCCCTCAGACTGTGCTGGTTGTTGGGGGGGTCCAGTGGCTCAGCCTGGACCATCTGAAAACTATACACAAGACCCTGGAGAGGTAATATGCATATGCGCGCACACACACACACACACGCGCACACACACACACAGACACACACAGACTAACTCACACACACACACACTCACACACACACACACAGACTAACACACCGCACACACACACACACACACACACACACACACACACACACTTCCGTCACCACCTGCTGAGTGATAGGTTTATGGATGACATAGCTTTTGCGTTTGGTCATGAAATGTAACCACCTTCTCTTTTTTTACCCAGAGAGAAGCTACGGAATATAATGGTGGTGGTGAAGTCTTTAGGGATGGGCTTCCATCTCCCAGTGGACGGCATCCGCTCTCTCTCTGTGGTGAGTGCTGGAGAAGCTTGTGAGAGACTCCATAAAGGTGTCCTTCAGCTAAAAATGCTAATATGGCTGCTAATGAATGGCCGATTGATGCAAGCAGCTTAGCATTATTATAGGTAATATCGTGCTCACTGGTAGCTGTTCAGGTGGGCTATTTTATTGATGAAATCCACAGTGGAGTAGAGGTCTGAATTCCCGCTGACAACTAAATGCCAATGTTATGTGTTGGTGGTTAACCAATTCAGTGTGGATGCATGACCACACACATATATATATATATATATATATACACACATACATACATACATACATATAATTGATATTGATATCCTTATATACCTGCATATAGTGTCATGGGTGTGTGTGGGTGGTAAACAAATCTAGTGCTTGTGGAAGCGGGACAACATATTCATGTCGTAAAACCTCTTGAAGAAATAGCCTATTTAAAAAAGTACCACTTCAGAATATGTGTTTATACACAGTTCACAAATAGATAGTTATTAGTTATGTCTTAAACACTTTACAACGTGTTAATAAGCAGTTATAACACTTTAATAAAAAGCCACAAATGTGTTCCTCCATATGACGTATATGAATATGTATTGAAGCTGACAGGGTTTATGTGGACTGATGGAAGAGAGGCAGTAAAGTAAAGTAAACACCAAACTTAAGCTTTGACAATGTAAAGGTGTGTGTGTTCACTGTTAGACTAACATAGGCCACTTATTAATCAGGTCTTATTAATGTGTTGTAACTGCTTATTAATGATTTTCAGCTGCTTATGACCTAATTAATTAAATTAGGTCATAAATTTATTCATAAAAAATGTATAAATGTATACATTTATAAATCTATTTTTTTAAAACCATTTATAAACTCTTTGTGAAGGAAGTCTTCTAAAGTGGGGCCAAAATCCTTAATAAGCAGTTACAACACATTATTATTGTGTTATAACCTCTTATTAATACGTTGTAAAGTGTTTATGACCTACTAATAACCAATAATAACCTATTTTGAACCACTTATAAATTCTTTGAATAGGTAGCTTTATTCTAAAGTGGTACCAAATAATAATAATAATAATAATAATAACAATAATAATATGTAATGTAAGGTAAACAAGGAAGCATAACAATGTGCTACAGAAATGGTGGGTGGTCTTTAGACGGTCACTCTGCCTCAGCTGTGGAATGGGAGGACTTCTACTTTCACTGGAGGAATATGTAACCTTAGTTATCTCTACTTTAACTCAGCTACATGGTGTGTGTACTTCATCCACCACTGTAAACATGTTTGACTGTCATGAACCTGCAGCACCTCATCACATTCTCTCCACACCCTTTAGTCTGGAGTGCAGGAGCTGTATGGCGTGAACAAGAACATTCTGGAAAGTGCCAAGCGCCTTGGGTACGAAGTGATTGACACCTTCAGCATCACCATGGGCCGCTATAAAGAGTTCCTGCAGGGGCGCTGTGCCTGCCATTTCCATGAGGTAAGCCCCGCAGGGTATCAAGCCGGAAGCTGTCGGAAATGTAGAACACGTTGGTTGGCCGGAGGTTCCGTAAAACATGGAGGACGCAATGCCATAGAGGTCAGTGGATGGTCAGAACGACTGTGGCCTTTCATGCACATTAACTGTAGCATGAAATATCAGCATAGCGAACACGCCAAGCAGGTCACATGATCACATAAACAAACTAAACTGTTATTCTGTGTAATTGACTCATATAACTTATGTTATTATGAGCTCTGACTTCTGAGTAATAATACCACCGTCTATTACCGCTCAGCTGTTATGTTGATGGGGTTATTATATTAATCTCTTCCAAGTGGTGTGCGGAACACGGGGAGCCAAGATACACAGCGGCAGCAGAGAAGCATGGCCTCTGTGCTAATGCTGTGAATTTGTTTCTGTAATTATAGAATTATGGGCTGCGTTTACCACCCAGTCGACACACTCGCTGACTCACCAACTTCGAGCCTAAACCCAACTTTCCTGGAGAATGTGGCCAGGCCGCGTTCCAGTCCCCATTGTTTTGCATATACGAGTGTGTGTTTTAGGATGACGCTGTTCCTCCGAACACCCGGTCCAATCCTACCCAGGGATCCTTTTAGAAACACATCCTGTCCCTCCATCCCAGTAAAACCCACTTTAAAGAGCAGCCGTGCCGGTTTTTTATTCGGCCATAAATTGGCCGTCGGATCAGTTAAAAAGTAATTAGCAATTAGGCGGAATTTTATTAGCCAGTAAAGAGCAGGTTGGGTGCAGATGAGGGAGCTGCGGGACGTGTGAAGTGGTGGCATTTTGCTTCCATATGGATCTGTAAAAATAGTGGGTGCACTGGCCCACCAGTACACCAGAGCACAATGCTCTCAAACCCAGCCTGTTAGACCACGTCTGGGCTATCTGCTTTATACGGAGACTTTAAAGGAGCTGGTTTTTAATCCTGCTGGGACTCCCACGGCGTATATACCTTTGGTTAATTATGCCTCCCTTGCGGCTCAAAGGAAGGAGCTGGGAGGTTCTGCCCAGCGTGCGGAGTGTAGTTTTATTGTATACCGCCTTTGTGTTTGTAGGTGAGGAGCTGTGTTCAAATGACTTGTTGGAAATTGCTGTGCGTACAGTTGCCGTTGTTGCTAAAAGATGTTTTCCATGTTTTCATATGGAAGCGAATGCCAAGGTTTTGGAAGTACGGAATGCATGATGTACATGTAGCGCTGCAGCTGGGGATTTATTGGTAACACTGTACAATAAGCCTACATCTATTAACTGCAGTTATGAGCATTAATCATCAACTAATGATAAACATAGGAGTGTCCATTATTTTAGCTTGTATTATGTAGTTTAGAATCCTCCCTAAAGATTTAATTAATGTCTCAATTAATTATTAAATATTGTTTGTATAATGCAGTCACATTATCTGCTTGTGGAGGATTCTTACCCTGCATGTATATGTGTTTCGCTGTTCCAACAATCATGGCCCAGTTTCACAAAAGCATCTTATATAATAATAATAATAATAATAATAATAATAATAGTAATAGTAATAGTAATAATAATAATAATTTATGAATAATTCTAGAATGTGATGTACTAGAAATTTCCTGTATTACATTATGAGCATTATCAATAATTATACTTTTGACCCTTATTGTAAAGTTATCTGCACATCTCTTAGAAACTGTTTTATACTGTGAGTCCAAAATACTGTTTAATAAATACTATATTACTAATAAGTCATCGCTGTCCAAAGAAAAACCTGTATCTCCATTTTTGTTGATTTTTGTTTTTATGTCTCATTTGATCACATGACCTGCCGTGTACACTGTGTGTGAATTTCATGAAGAATGGACCGACAGAAATGTCCCAAATCCACTTAGAAAGATGTCTGGTTCCATTGACCTCCATTCAGATTAAAAGAGGTTTTTGGCCTTTCCTGTAAAGTTGCCGTTTTGGAGATACCTGTTTTTTTTTTTTTTGCAGCGATGATATACTTCACATATGAACTTGAAATGCATGTGATAAACATTTATAAGGGTACATATGTAAGACTTTAATAATATTTTACTGTTCATTAGGGTGCTGACCGAGAGGTTGTCACACAGCTAACATTACTGAGATTATTATATGATTAATTATGACATTGTTTAAGCATTTAGTAAAGATTATAAACCAATTAATAAAATCTTTAATAATGTTGGTTGTTATTTCTACTATTAGTTTATGATACGGTTCTATATTTAATTATTTAAATTTAACATATATTACATATGCATATTTATAGATAAATATTTCTAAGCAGGATGGTCTTATCAACACGTTGCCCACCATACTGGTTGTGTGGATACTGCCATAGCACACTGTTGGTGGGAGTGGATAGAAGAAGGCATGCACCAGTGGCATGAAGGGTCTGGGAGACCTACACGAACCACAGAGAGGGGTAGGAGAGGGGAGGGCCAGCAGATTGTACAACATTTGCAGTGTGACTGTGATTGCATTCAGCAAGTAGTGATGCCCTCCATGAGCCATACTGTTCCATACTGTCCACTTAACATCACATCAACATCACCGAAGACTGCACTGGTGTCGTGGCAGACTGTCATGGGGTGGTGATATTGAAGAAATCATTTCTGTCGTTATTGTATTTTATGTCTACTGGTAAAAAGAGCTATCACTTATGCACTGCTGTCTTTACAGGTCGGTAGACCGTCGGTTTCCACAGTTCCAGCCCACAGAAAACTGCAGATAGTGAGACCTCCTGGGGAGGGCGTGAGTGGGATCAGCACACAGTCAGCATCCGTCCAGCATCAGGAGGAGGCGCGGTCTCAACACACCTCGCCCTACCACGTGAAGGGAGCAGTGAACCAAGTGTATTCCGAGATCCTGCTCAGCAGAGTGTGCCTGCCTTACGTCCGCAATGGGACCATACGCCAGCACTGACAGCACTGTCTGTGTCCGCCCAGTGGGACTGTGCTTGTATAGGATGTATATAGTTGTGTGAAGTTTGAATTCATGCTGAGTAAGGGCTGTGTTTATATGTGTATCCATGTGTGTGTGTGTGTGTGCATCTGTATGTTGTGTGTCTGTATGTGTATGTGCGTGTCTGTCTGTGTGCATCTGTGTTTGTGTGTCTATGTCTGTGTGTGTATGTGCGTGTGTGTGTGTGTATGTGTGTGTCTATGTCTGTGTGTGTGTGTGTTTGTGTGTGTGCCTTCAGGTATGTGTGTGTGTGTGTGTGTGTGTGTGTGTGCGCGTGTGTCTATGTCTGTTTGTGTGTGTGTGTGTGTGTGTGTGCATGTGTCTATGTCTGTTTGTGTGTGTGTGTGCCTTTAGGTATGTGTGTGTGTGTGCGTGTCTTTGTGTGTGCATCTGTGTGTGTGTGTGCGCGTACGCGTGTGTGTGTGCCTTTAGGTGTGTGTGTGTGTGTGTGTGTGTGTGTGTGTTTGTGTGTGTGCCTTTAGGTATGTGTTCAGCAGCTGTATGTGTAAGTGTGTGCCAGCGGTGGTGTGTGACGCATGTGTCAAATGTAACTGTGTGTGTGTGTGGCCGGTGTGTGTGCATGCCGTGCTATGTCCCTTTTGTGTGTGTGCCTTTAGGTATGTGTGTGTGTGTGTGTGTGCGCGCGTGTGTCTATGTCTGTGTGTGTTTGTGTGCGTGTGTGTGCCTTTAGGTCTGTGTGTCTGTGTGCGTGTCTTTGTGTGTGCATCTGTGTGTGTGTGTGTGTGTGTGTGCGCGTACGCGTGTGTGTGTGCCTTTAGGTGTGTGTGTGTGTGTGTGTGTGTGTGTGTGTGTGTGCGTATGTGCGTATCGGGGTCCAAAACGACTTCAGCAGCTGCGGCTTTAAGGGGCAGCCAGCGGCTGGAGCATGACGCTGATCAAACCTAACTGTGAGGCGACTGGCCGGCCCACTTACACAGCCGTGCTGGACCCTTTTCTTCCTCGGCATCCACACAGCGCTGTCACCGCCGTGCCGTGTCACGGGACGCGATGTTCCTGAGATGTTTTCGGAGGCATTTCATGGTTGTCGCAGAGTGCCTTTGATGTCATCACATTGTCACTTTTATGGAAGCTTCAGAGACTATTTGAAGTTTAAACAGCCTTCACCAACCTCCTCCACAAAGTACAGGGGGGACTGCATGCTAGTGGACTGTATACGCAAGTTTATGCTGGTGTTTGGACTCTGTGCCAAAATGTCTTTTTTCTAAAAAAAAAAAGTTTAAAAAAAGCATTTATTTTAGTCTGTGTCCAATGGGACAGGCCTATATGAAGAGCAAATACAAAAAAACATATATAAAGTATATTTTCTTACTCTACAACAGCTTCTCTGGTGTCTTTTCTTTCAATTCAGTTCAATTTTATTTCATAAACTGTAAGACACATGCAAAATATGCAAGCGCAATAACTGTGTCTCAGAATGTTGGAATATTAGAACGGAAGTGCTAACAGCAGCTAGCATATGCAATAGAGTGAGCTACAGCCAAGTGTAAGTGTACATGTAGGAAAGTACAGTGTGTAAGTTTGGTATGTGGTTGTAAACAGTAGATGTATATGTGATAGTATACAGTGCAGGTACTGAGAATGGCAGCTCAGTGTTCAGGTGAACAGCTAAACAGCTTACAGTACAGATCTGCAGTATATAAGATACACAGATCAGATGTTCAGGTTTAGAGGTCTAGTTAAAGTGCAGTGCATTCAGCCCTGGGGCCTAGTGGAGGACAGTGTGTAGGGCTGGGGTGATTAGGGCTAGATCAGTACAGCCTGTAGGGTTGTAGTCATGTCCTGGTAGTCCAGTGGCCTAGTTGAGGTCAGTATGTAGGGCTTGGGTGATCAGGGCTAGTTCAGTACAGCCTGTACGGTTGTAGTCATGTCCTGGTAGTCCAGTGGCCTAGTAGAGGGCAGTGTGTAGGGCTGGGGTGATCAGGGCTACATCAGCACAGCCTGTAGGGTTGTAGTCATGTCCTGGTAGTCCACACCTGGTAGATGACAGTGCACAAGGGCTGGGGCGATCAGGGCTAGATTAGTACAGCCTGTAGGGTTGTAGTCATGTCCTGGTAGTCCAGTGGCCCAGTGGAGGTCAGCATGTAGGGCTGGGGTGATCAGGGCTACATCAGTACAGCCTGTAGGGTTGTAGTCATGTCCTGGTAGTCCAGTGGCCTAGTAGAGGACAGTGTGTAGGGCTGGGGTGATTAGGGCTAGATCAGTACAGCCTGTAGGGTTTGAGTTATGGCCTGGTAGTCCAGTGGCCTAGTGGAGGTCAGTATGTAGGGCTGGGGAGATCAGGGCTACATCAGCACAGCCTGTAGGGTTGTAGTCATGCCTTGGTAGTCCAGTGGCCTAGTAGAGGACAGTGTGTAGGGCTGGGGAGATCAGGGCTACATCAGCACAGCCTGTAGGGTTGTAGTCATGTCCTGGTAGTCCAGTGGCCTGGTAGAGGACAGTGTGTAGGGCTGGGGCGATCAGGGCTACATCAGTACAGCCTGTAGGGTTGTAGTCATGTCCTGGTAGTCCAGTGGCCTAGTGGAGGACAGTGTGTAGGGCTGGGGTGATTAGGGCTAGATCAGTACAGCCTGTAGGGTTTGAGTTATGGCCTGGTAGTCCAGTGGCCTAGTGGAGGTCAGTATGTAGGGCTGGGGAGATCAGGGCTACATCAGCACAGCCTGTAGGGTTGTAGTCATGCCCTGGTAGTCCAGTGGCCTAGTAGAGGACAGTGTGTAGGGCTGGGGTGATTAGGGCTAGATCAGTACAGCCTGTAGGGTTTGAGTTATGGCCTGGTAGTCCAGTGGCCTGGTAGAGGGCAGTGTGTAGGGCTGGGGAGATCAGGGCTACATCAGTACAGCCTGTAGGGTTGTAGTCATGTCCTGGTAGTCCAGTGGCCCTAGTGGAGGACAGTGTGTAGGGCTGGGGTGATATGGGCTAGATCAGTACAGCCTGTGGGGTTTTAGTCATGTCCTGGTAGTCCAGTGGCCTAGTGGAGGTCAGTATGTAGGGCTGGGGTGATCAGGGCTACATCAGTACAGCCTGTAGGGTTTGAGTTATGGCCTGGTAGTCCAGTGGCCTAGTGGAGGACAGTGTGTAGGGCTGGGGTGATCAGAGCTAGATCAGTACAGCCTGTAGGGTTGTAGTCATGTCCTGGTAGGCCAGTGGCCCAGTGGAGGTCAGAATGTAGGGCTGGGGAGATCAGGGCTAGATCAGTACAGCCTGTAGGGTTGTAGTCATGTCCTGGTAGTCCAGTGGCCTAGTGGAGGACAACGTGTAGGGCTTGGGTGATCTGGGCTAGATCAGTACAGCCTGTAGGGTTGCAGTTATGTCCTGGTTGTCCTACACACTGTCCTCCACTGATCACCCCGGACCATACACTGTCCTCCACTAGACCACAGGACTACAGGACATAACTGCGGACAGGTAACAGCGGAGCTTCTGTACGGTGGTTGAGGTGTAAACAAAGTCATTTAGATGGTCATGTTGTGAAACAGTTCATCTGCAGAGGAACCCACAGACTCTGATTTCTCTACAGTGGTGGTGGTGTTGGGTACCAGGGTTCTCCATGTCTACAACACAAATATAGACATTTTATTTACTACTGGGTTTATATATATATATATAACTTTAATGGTGGTACAGTAGTACAGTAGCAGTACAGTAGATGGTACAGTAGTATCCCTCAACCTTCAAGACATTCAAATTAATTCCTTAACACACGACCACAGAACTATCAGACAGCAGGCAGAGATTCATTCAGTATATTCAGTTAATCATTTCATATATTAACTGCATACCGTATAGCTCTGCATCCCTGACTTACTTTTTCTATTTTAATTCCCCCCTTCCTTCTTTCTTTCTTTATTTGTCATGTCTTTTTTTATTTTTTGCTTTTTCTGTTTTCATTGTCTTTATTTATTTATTTATTTATTTCCCTCTTTCTTTCTGTCTTTCTTTTGGCTTGCCTACTCCTTCTTCATTTCAATTTTTTGTTCTTTCTCTTTTTTATTCTTTCTCCCTTCTCTGCATTTCTCTCTTTATTTTTACTCTTCATTTTCTATATTTTCTTTCTCACTTTTCTTTTTCTTTTTTAGTTACTCTTTCTTTTTTTCTTTATCGATTGATTATTTTTGCTTTTTCTTTTATTATTATTATTTCTTTTCTTTTTTTTTTTTAGACATGTTAATAATTAGACACTCTTGAGTAAAACCTCCTGACAGGAATGTGGTCTGATCTGTTACATTCTTACAGCTTTAAAAGCTTTAGTTCACATTTTCATCCTTCTCTCTTCCTGTGCTCCTGCAGGTCTGCATTTCTTTCATTCTTTCTTTTTACTTATATCATTCATGTCTCCCTTTCTTTCTTGCTTGCTTTCCTCTATTTGTTTGCCTGGGATGTGTGTTAAACTACTCAGATGTCTGGTTCCTATCACCACAACTATAAGGAATTCTGACTTAGTCCTTTTTCTAGAAACTGCCACACCAAACCACTCAGAATGAATAGTTTATCCTGTGGAGTTCCCCTTTAAGCAGCACTGGGAATATAGTTAAAGATATCAGATATATTACATTGCTTTCCTCAAGTTCACTTTTGTTCATGTAATGCATTTTATTCATTTTCAATCGCTTGATATTGGACAGTATTAGAATCAAATTCAAGATGACATTTTTGTTAGTCAGTACTTATATTTATATTTATATTTATATATATTTCATATATCATCGCTGTCCAAAGAAAAACATGTATCTCCATTTTTGTTGATTTTTACTTTTATGACTCATTTGATCACATAAGCTGCTGTTTACACTGGCTGTGAATTTAATGAAGAACAGACCAACAGAAATGGCCCATAACTGCTTGGAAAGACGTCTGGTTCCATTGACTTCCATTCAAATTAAATAAGGTTTTTGGCCTCTCCTGTAAAGTTGCCATTTTGGAGATACCTGTTTTTCCTTGGACATCGACGATATATGGAAATATGGAAATATATTAATGGATATCTAAATTTTCTCTGATTTTTCATCCTTCTATTACAAGCTGGATTAAGAAAACAACCTTATATTTAAGGAGAAGTATAAACCAATGTTTACACAGCTACATTAATAATTAATTCATTTTTTATAGAATATTTAGTAGTAATAACTTTGTAATAGCATAGTTACACACACCTGCTGCCTCCAACGGCTGTACAGTCTGGGCTGTATATCTCAGTGTGTTTGCACTGTCAAAGCATCTACAGTATAGGATCTTGTAGGAGGAAGAAGATATGTAAAAAAATATATGTAATTGCTGCCTACATATTTTTCTGTAGAACTGAGCATTTAACTGACATGTAAACTTCATTATGCAGTAAAATTTGGTGATGCAGAAATTATGTAAATTCCCCATTAATTCCACCAATTAAATATATTTATTATTTATTTATTTATTCATATTTACTATTTATTTTGTGGTGTTGTCAATTAATATATATATATAAATATAGAAAAAAAAGTTAAAGAAACAGTTTTGCTTTTTGTTCACGCAGTGTAAAAAGTTACGGCTAAAGGTTAAAGGTTACTATTCATTTCCATATGGCTGCTACGGCATCCATAGCTGTATGACCATGAACGAATCCCCACGATGTTTACAATTTATCGCCCAGAGAAACGACAAAATATTCGCGGAAAGTGTTAAAAGAAACGATTAACTCTCTTCTTTCTTACGTTCTCTTTTTTCTCGTCCGCTTTGCGTTCCTTCACACGGGCAGCTTATTTTTATCCCCACCCGTTTTCCGAGTAGGACGTACTATTAGCCAATCACAACGCATGAGCAGGATGACTGCCAGCCAATCAGCGCAGCTCAGGAGGCGAATACGGGTGGAGCAAAGAACCCAACATCGCGTGCGTGCCTGCCACTGACCAATGGAAGTCGAGGACAACCTCACTCATTTAAATATCAATGGGGCGTTCGGCCAATCAGGAGGCGGCGTCGTCGCGGCAGGAGAGAAGTTCAAAGAGGCGAGAGGCTCCAGTGCAACAGGCCTTAGGAGGAGAGGGAGCCCATAGAGGGAGAGAGGGGTAGGAAGGGGGGGGTAAACTAAATCTTATAGCCCACCTGACAAGAGGCTCAAACCCCAGGACAAAAAAGCTGACAGCTCTCGGATGGACAAAAAGGGAAGGAGCCCGCGACCGCCTCAGGATAAGAAGCTCTACTTTTTCGGATTACGGCGGTGAGAGCCGATGTAGCTGACGGCTATGAGTCGAGTGTTACCGGAGCGCTCGCGCCCTCCCTGCACTTTTAAATGAGGCGGACATGGAGAAGAGCAGGAGCAGCAGCAGCAGCTGGACGCGTTTGCTTCACTTCTTCCTCCTCGCGTTCCTCTCCTCGTGCCCCCTCTGCTGCCAGGGGAGCTGGATGTAAGTAGCAAACCGCTTCTTGTCTTTGAGATGTGTGCTTGTGCGGTTCTGTTCCTCCTCCTGCCTGGAAGAGCGAATGCGCCCCAGGTGGAGAGGAGAAAATGCCACCCCCCCGCCATTCTCTCACTCCTTCTCCTCTCCGGCTCCTCATGGCTCTCCACGACGCTCCGCAACGCAGGTGGCTGGGCATCACGTCCGTCGGAGTGTCCGAGAAGACCGGCTGCGCCAACCTGCCCCTCTCCGCCAAGCAGAAGGACGTGTGCCGCCGGAAGCCCTACCTGCTCGCGAGCGTGGCCGAGGGCGCGCGCTTGGGCGTCTCCGAGTGCCGGACGCAGTTCAGGCACGAGCGCTGGAACTGCAGCACGACGCGCGAGCCCCCGGGCTTCGGCTACGAGCTCACGAGCGGTGAGAGCGAGATGAAACGCAGCACACACGCGCACATACTCACGCGCTCTTTCTTTCTTTCTTTCTTTCTTTCTTTCTTTCTTTCTTCACTTCTGCAATTCTGCATTCTTTTTTTCTTTCTTTCTTTCTTTCTTTCTTTCTTTCTTTCTTTCTTCACTTCTGCAATTCTGCATTCTTTCTTTCTTTCTTTCTGTCTTTCTTCACTTCTGCAATTCTGCATGAATTTCTTTCTGCATTTTTTCTTTCATCGCTTCTTTCTTTCTTCCTTCACTTCTGCAGTTCTGCATGATTTTCTTTCTTTCTTTCTTTCTTTCTTTATTTCTTTCTTTCTTTCTTTTTTTTCTTCACTTCTGCAATTCTGCATGACTGTCTTTCTTTCTGCATTCTTTCTTTATAACAGTTATCTATCTATCTATCTATCTATCTATCTATCTATCTATCTATCTATCTATCTATCTGCAATTTGTTTCCTCTGCATTTCTTTTTGCTCCTCTGTTTTTGGACATGCTCGTAATTAGACGCGCTTCGGTAAAAGTGGTCTGAACTGGTATCTGTGACTTTCCTCCAGCTTGAGGAGCCTCAGCTCACCTTTCCATATCCATGCTACATTCATATGCAGTGAAGAACACGTACGTCTAGACGCACCTAAGAGCGCTGTTCACCAGCAGCCGTGTTCGTGTCCGTGCAAACTCCAGCTATCATTAGAACAGAAGCCGGTAATAAACGCACATACCGTAAAAGAACGGTTCCACGTATCAGTAGCTGGTATCTCGCTCCTCTGCTCACACCCACCAGCACACCTGATCCAACCCCACCAGGTACTGAGTAACTAGACTAGGCGTTTTAATACTGGGCTGCTATAAGGAGATGTTGGGAAATGATAAAGTGAGAAGTTGGATGTGCATAAATGACAGCTTATTGTGTTATTGAAATTCATATTTATTCTATAAATAAATGAGCAGTTAAAATTTTTTTCTATATTTATATAAAATACCACTTCACACTATTCTACTAACACTTTTTGCCCAGTACTGTATTTATTTATTTATTTGTTTATTTATTTGTTTGTTTGTTTGTTTGTTTGCGGTGTATCGATCCGATAAGCGAGCGCCTCCAGCCGTAGGGCTAGTGTCTGAAACCCGGCTGGGGGGTTCCTCAGGCTGACTCGGCGGTGCACACTCACATGCTCAAAGTGGACAGTCGGAGCGGAGGAGCAGCTGGGCAGCACATGCTTTCCTTTAAGCAGCTCTCAGAGTAAACCGTCTCAGCGGTTCAGGACAGGAGTTTGAGTGACTCCTTTTCTAATGTGAGGAGAGTAGAGTCGTTACCGTGGTTTCGGTTTTACAGTCTGTTTACAGCTTCAGAGTTTATTAAGCCAGAGAGAACAGAGGACGAGGACGTAGACTTCACGCTGCAGCCTGGGCGTGAAAGCGTGCTGCCATGTCTGAAATATGATTATAATAATTAGCGGTAGCGTTCTCCTTCCATTAGCCTGAAGGTTAAAGGGCATGTGGGTAACTCATTTCACCTGGGGGGGCTGCCCTCTTATTGAGTTTGTCCATTTAGATGAACTCCACTGACCGCTGCTTTAGTCATCTCAGAGTTACTCAGAGTTGTCTGATGCTGGGGACGCTTCACCCTGTGTTCCACAGTCATGTGTGGTGAATCAGGTCAGGCCACGGCGTTGAACGCCACCGATCTTTTTTTTATAACTTGAAAAATGTATGAATTAATTAATGTTTAATTATTGGCGTAGCGTCGTTCAGTCACTGGCTTACAGGACACGAAGCGTTGTTCACTTTAGACTTTAGAAAGTTATAGAATTCGTTCTTTTAACACTCTGTCGCATGAATGATAACTTAAATATGACAGCTTTACCTAATCAAATAGCTTAATGGAATGGAAACCTTATATAAATAAATATCTGATACACATATACAATAAATAGAGAGAAAGAGAGAGAAATATATATATTTGTGTTATATATGTGTATATATATATATATATATATATATATATATATATATATATATATATATATATATATATATATATATACACGTTCGTATCAGATATTTATTTATATTAGGTTTTCATTCCATTAGGCTATTTGATCATATATATACATATCGTCGCTGTCCAAAGAAAAACATGTATCTCCATTTTTGTTGGTTTTTACTTTTATGCCTCATTGGATCACATGAGCTGCTGTTTACACTGGCTGTGAATTTCATGAAGAACAGACCAACAGAAATGGGCCGAAACGGTTTGGAAAGACGTCTGGTTCCATTGACTTCCATTCAAATTAAATGAGGTTTTTGGCCTCTCCTGTAAAGTTGCCATTTTGGAGATACCTGATTTTCCTTGGACATCGACGATATATGGAAATATGGAAATATATTAATGGATATCTAAATTTTCTCAGATTTTTCATCCTTCTATTACAAACTGGACTAAGAAAACAACCTTATATTTAAGGAAAAGTATAAACCAATGTTTACACAGCTACATTAATAATTAATTCATTTTTATAGAATATTTAGTAGTAATAACTTTGTAATAACATAGTTACACACACCTGCTGCCTCCAACGGCTGTACAGTCTGGGCTGTATAGCTCAGTGTGTTTGCACCGTCGAAGCATCTACAGTATAGGATCTTGTAGGAGGAAGATATTGCTGTTAGAAGCGTATGGACTTATTGGCTGGGAATGTACTCGAAGCTGGAGCAAAGCTTTTCCACACCGTGTATATTGTTTTTTATGGTTTTTCAGTTTTGGATGTAATTGGTATGGACCTGTCACATTGTGGATAAATGATGATGAACGGACTATAAGAAACGGCCCATAATGAATGTCAGGTTCCCCTGATTTACATTAGAAGTACAGTTCTTTCCTTCGCCTGTGAAGTTATCTGTTTGGAGATACACGGTTTGGTTCCCACAGTAGCGATGTCATTTCGTTGGGCTATCACAGTTCCTTCTGTTAAAGCTGCGGTGGTGTCGTTTATAATTCAGATAGTTTGTTACAGTTGCAAAACGTCTGAATTTAGGAAATATTAATAAAAACGATTTCCCTTTTAACTGTAATCAAACTAGTCAGAGTAGCGTATCTCTATGGTCAGTTCCAGCCCAGGTTAAATAAACAGATCACTTCCACAAATTCTTGTATCTCCAAATTGTAAGTCGCTCTGGATAAGAGCGTCAGCTAAATGCCATAAATGTAAATTAATAATAATAATGAAGGAAAAAATGAGCTTACAGTTTTTATTTCTTGAAATAATTAGGTCAACTTTAGGAGCCCTCAGGTCATGATCTTGACCCTCCCAGGGTCAGGTGTCCATAGAAACTAAAGGGTATGCAAACAAGCTTGTTCTCCTAATGTCAGTATTTGTCTATTAAAGTATATGACATTTTTTTCCAAAATTAAAATATGCAAAAACATGCATCTGACTTATTATACGTATATATATTTTATACTTAGAGATGAAGTAATTATTGCCATATGACAGCTCCTTGCAATAGAAGTTCGATCTTGCTAGCTGCTCAATATCTACTATAGCTGAATACAGCCGTGTCCTTTATAGGATTAACCAGCCTTTCCTGCTAACGTAGCCATGAAATATCATGCATTCTGTCAGCCGAGGGTATAAGTATCTATCCAGGTGCAAACCAGCAGACATATGTGTATGTGTGTGTGTGTGTGTGTATGTGTATATATACATATATATACATATATATATATATATATATATATATATATATATATATATATATATATATATATATATATATATATATATATATATATGACTAGATCAGCAAATTTGAACTAATCTAGTCATATATACTGAAAAAAAACCCCAGAGAAATATGGAAAACACACTAGGATATATATATATATATATATGTGACAATAAAATGATTTGATATATATACTGAAATATATACTAAATAAATAAATATATTCAGTCATATATACTGAAAAAAATGCTGTAAAATATGGAAAATACACTAGGAGATATATATATATATATATATATATATATAGCAAAAGCTCAGTTTTGTCCACATATAATCAGCTGCTCTGGCTGTAACACCATAAGCTGCATGTTGAATATTCAGCTAGTACCCCTCGACGTACTATACAGGGACTACCAATAGCGATCTGGTAGCTCATGTAGATTAGCTATGCGGGAACTGAAGAACTGAGGAACACATATGAGTGGTTTCTATTAGTGCCACAGTGATGCTGATTGTCTCATATGACCCGTGGCGCTGTAAATACTAAATGACATTAACGGAGCGTGATGTGTTTTCTGTCTGTTGTTGGCTCTCAGGAACGAAAGAGACAGCGTTCATCTACGCTATAATGGCAGCAGGCTTGGTGCACGCAGTCACCCGCTCGTGCAGCGCAGGGAACATGACAGAGTGCTCGTGCGACACCACCCTAAGCGGCAGCGGCTCCCCCACCGAGGGCTGGCACTGGGGCGGCTGCTCGGACAATATCGTCTACGGGACGTGGTTCAGCCGCCGCTTCATCGACTACGTGCCCAAGAACAGCTCGGCCCGCGAGGACGACACCCTGCTCGCCATTAACCAGCATAACAGCGAGGCGGGGAGACAGGTGAGGGGCAGCCACACAGAGCTAAATGCATTGATCAGACCGTTGCTGTGCTCCAAACGTACTTAGAATTAAAGGAGCCGTATGTAACCTCTAGCAGGTTACAAATTGCAACCTACTGAACTCGTACTATGGCGTCCATCTTGTTTTCTGCCATTGCCTGATGTAGGCTATCAACACATCCTAATTATTCTTTTAATAAGGACATTCGGCACCTTCCCATTAAATTTACACATTCCACCTTTAATGGTGTTGCCGTTGCATTCTGACGCCTGAAGCATTACAGTAACTATGGCATCTTTTAAGGTGGAACAGTGGGATTTCGAACTAGAAGCTGACAAAACTCCCACCTTAAGTGGTTGTGGTTCCGTTCTGCTGTCTGAGGTGTTATAATAAACGTTGCACCTTTGCTACAAAGCTCAGTGTCAATGCTAGAACGTAAAGGCTGCACCATTTAAGGCGGAACAGGGAAATCTGAACAAGCGGGAGAATGTTCGGGAATGACCTAAACTCTGTTTTGTACAGCTGATGATAAATGGTTTAAATGGAATGGTCTAAAACTATTTGGAATTAAAGGAGCAGTGTGTAACCTCTAGTGGCAACGTTGCATATTGCAATCTAGCGGACCCCCTCACTGTCCACCCTTTGCTGGGAAACTACGGCGGCCATCTGGTTTCCTGCCATTGCCTGATCTAGGCTATCAAAACATCCTAATGATTCAGTTAATGCTGGACGCATTTGGGGATAAGGACATTCGCCACCTTCTTATTAAATTTTTCCTGTTCCACCTTAAATAGCGCTGCGGTTGCTTTGTGTTGCCTTAAGCATTACGATAACTGCTGCACCTTTTAAGGTGGAACAGGGAAAATTTAAGCAAGAGGCTAGCAAAAGCTAAGCTCAATGCCACTGCCAGAGTGTAAGCACTGCACCATTTAAGGTGGAACAGGGAAATTTAAGCAAGAGGCTAGCAAAAGCTAAGCTCAATGCCACTGCCAGAGTGTGAGCACTGCACCATTTAAGGTGGAACAGGGAAATTTAAGCAAGAGGCTAGCAAAAGCTAAGCTCAATGCCACTGCCAGAGTGTAAGCACTGCACCATTTAAGGTGGAACAGGGAAATTTAAGCAAGAGGCTAGCAAAAGCTAAGCTCAATGCCAATGCCAGAGTGTGAGCACTGCACCATTTAAGGTGGAACAGGGAAATTTAAGCAAGAGGCTAGCAAAAGCTAAGCTCAATGCCAATGCCAGAGTGTAAGCACTGCACCATTTAAGGTGGAACAGGGAAATTTAAGCAAGAGGCTAGCAAAAGCTAAGCTCAGTGCAACTGTCAGAGTGTAAGCACTGCACCATTTAAGGTGGAACAGGGAAATTTAAACAAGTTGGCAAGTAGTTGGCGATGACTTGCACAATTCATGAAGGGACACAGAAAGAAGTGTGAGAAGAAAAGAGGAGATGCGATCAGACTGAGAGAGAAAGAGAGAGCGGGGGATGCTAATTCACCCTAACAGGAGTAAATATGTAAGGCGTGACAGTGTGGAAAATGTCTGTCCTGTCCCATTCCGGCTAATGAATTCCTGACATACATACAGATTATATAAACACTAGCTCTTCTCAAAAGCAGCCGCTTTCCTCCTGTTCCGCACGTCAGCTAGTCGTTCCTGAGCTGGAGCGCACCTCCAGCTTCTCCTGTCCTCCTCTTCTTCCTCCTCTTTTGTTTTGGACGCAGGCAGAAGAGAACGCAGATGACCACAAACTTCCTGGAATGTGCCGTTGCGTGTGCCACTGTGCGATTTGATGAATGTGCGACGCAGATGTTCTAGCCGTCTGACAACAGAAACCGTTTCAGAACAGCAGAGCAAGGACAATAATAAAAGCGGACTGCTATAACTCCAGCAATTTGTCCGTCAAATGAGTTACACCCCTCCTTCCGAGTCTGTTCCCCATTAATGCGAGGGGCTTACATTGGAAACTGTAGGGCAGCTTTGCGCCGAGCTCCACAGGCCTACATGCGAACGGCTCCAGGGAGTTTAGAGACACTCCACACCACGGTTTCGGTCTGGGACCGCAGAGCGTCGGGTTTAGAGCAGAACGCGAGGCCTCATCAGCTCACCCGCCAAACAGATCTACCCGCTCCACATGGGGCTAGAATCTGACAAATTCACCGCTTTCCCACTGTCTTGTGGGCCCCCGCAGGGGTTGTGGTTAAAGACAG
>JAMWET010006089.1:0-20722 GCA_024036415.1 Prochilodus magdalenae
TCATGCCCAAACCCCCCCCAGTCCGGCAACTTTAACAAAAAAAACATCCCCATCTGGCCGCAGGTCCACCTTCAAGAACCCACAGCATATACACCACAGTTAGGTCCAACACACTTTATGTAAAAAAACAACCAGCAATTAGTATCCCATAACAAACAATTATAAAAAATAACGTGCAAATTGCATAGTAAGATAAAATACACACAAGGTAAATTTGAACAGCTGAAACAAAACACTCCCATATGCAAAAAAGAACACATTCTTCACAAACAACCTATAGTGCAAGTTGCATAGTCTTTTTTAAAATCCAACATAAATAAAAGAATAACCTTTAAGGCCATTGTGTGCAAAAATATCTAGAAACTTCTGTTTGCGAACCTTTGCTTCAGCAAAGGCAACCACAATGTCCCTCATGTCCAAAGATCGACAAACTTCACGCTCAATTGACATAAGTGCCAATCCTGTGAGTCTCTCTTGACCCCATGGTGGACCTCATGTATGTTTTTATCAGCTTCAAAGCTGAAAAGCTCCTCTCACCTGAGGCCACTGACACAGGCAGTGTCAGGAGTAGACGCAAGGCAATGCTTAAAATTACTGTACAGATCCAACAGCTTCTCACTGTATATGTAATTAAGCATGTCAAATGGACAGGTGGCTACGTGGGTCTGGAATAGTGTGGAGAGATGAATTGATCTCAAGTGCCAAGTCATCTGCATCAATGTCATGGAGGGTTTGTTCCAATTTCTTGCATCGCTCATGAAGCTTGCCATTCTTTATTGTTTGCTTCATGTTATCCTTTGAGAAGAGAAAGTCATAAAGGTCATAAACACACTTTCAACCTTGAAAACCTGTCACCCAGGCTTCTGAGGGCTGTATCAACTAAGGGCAGAAAGAAGTCTCTTCTGAAAGTCTCATCTGGAGTGGACTGAGTTTCCTCTGTGCCTTCATATTGAAACTGTCTTTTCTTTTTACGCTGCCTTTTTTCAGGACGGTTCATTTCCATATCCAGATTTTCTACAATATCTTTTGCATCGGTTTGGCAGGAAGCCAGCCCGTTTTCCCTGAAGTCTTCAAGGTACTCTCTTACTCCTTCTGTTTCTGCTCTAAGTGTTCCCCATGGACACATTTGGACTTTGTAGCAGCTTGCTGACATGATTGACCTGGTACAAAACATTGTACCAGATTTATTAGGTGGCAAAGCAGAAAAGACCATGTCTTCAATTCATCATGTAAGCTTTTGGCAGAGGACAATGGTCTCTGAGTCCCCCTTCTCCATACCAAAATGTCTGGAGAGCAGACAATGCTTCCAGGATCTCTGGCAACTGGTATCGCACCACCTTCACAGAGTCAATTCGAGCCTCCCATCTTGTTGCTGACAAAGGTTTTAAAGTGAGCTGCTTTACATGTTTCCTTAGAACTGCCCAGCGTTGTACAGAAGAACTGAACAAGTTCAGTACAGTCTTTGCAACACACACCAAAGAAGAAAGGAGGTGGACAGCACTGAGGACTTGGCAGCATCTGCCACAACCAGATTAAGTGTATGACTGCTGCATGGGATGCACAATGCTTTGTTATTCAATTGCAAAATTCTTGCCTGAACACCCTGTTTTTGGCCCATCATATTGCTGCCATTGTCATAAGATTGACCACGGCAGTCAGAAATGCTCAGGTTGTGTTTCTGCAGATGGTCAAGCAGGACTTCAGTCAGGCCCTTACCAGATGTGTCTTCAACATCTATAAATCCAAAAAAATGTTCTGCAATAGACACAGATGGATCGCAATTTGACAAGTCTCAAAAACAACGGAAAGCTGTTCTTTGTGGCTGATATCAGGCGTGCAATCCATAATAACAGAGTAATACTTTGCTCTTTGTGCTCTTCTCACAATTTCTTCAAGTACTTTGTTTCCAATTAGTGCAATTATTTCATTTTGAATGGTTCCACTCAAGTAATGCACTTTTGCCTCTTGGTTTTGTATCCTTCTTATGTGTTCATTCATAACTGGATCGAACTTTGCCATCAGTTCAACTTGTGCCAGAAAATTCCCATTGTGAGGGTCATACAACTCACTTGTGGTCCCTCTTAAAGCCTGGTTGCGCGTTCTGCTAAGTGACAAATTATGGCAATCACTCTCCTTATGACAGCTTTCCAATGCTCAATCTCAATCTGCATCAAGGTTTGCTGTCTTTGATCTATAGTTGTCTTGTTTTGCAGTCTCCTCTGCAGCTCATGCCAGTTTCTCATATTGTCACAGTGCCCCTTTGAATATTCGTGTTCTTTTAAGTGATAAGTTAGGTTCTTCCATTTATGGAACCCACAGTTGCTTAGGGCATTGTCACGCTTCCCAAAAACAGTGCAAGGGAAACAGAACACTGAGTCTGTGCTCATGGAATATACCAGCCATGATCGAAGACTCACCATTTTTCATGGTTCTTCTGTAATTCTCTTTTGTGAATCTCCGAGGTGGATTTTCAGAATTTTGGGGGAATTCTATATCTGTGATTTGCACTGGTCCTTTCCTAACAATTTGACAGCGCTCACTATCAGTTAGGACTTTTGGCCACTGCGCAGGGTCATCATCTATAATGAAAGTGCTTTGTGGTACCTTGTGCTGTAGAGGTATCACCAGTGCTGAGATGTGGTGGAGATGCAATTTGTGTTGATGTTGAGGCCATGGTACCACTGGATGTAGTTCCTCCCATATCTTCTTCTCCCATGTTGTCTTCCTCATCAATGAGAGTTGCTGTTGATGATACAGCCAGGAAAATAAGAAAAACATTATTGACATAACACACTTTTCATGTACAGAGTGCATCACTGAGTGTCTGATGCCTAGACAAAAGTACAGGCCCCATATTCAGAAATCTGACATTTCCATGGGCAAGACTGACTGATTTTCACAGTTTTGGGGGAATTCAATATCTGTGATTTGCACTGGTCCTTTTCTAACAATGTTATAGTGCACACTATGAGTTAAAGAACTATGGGAAACTGTGCAGGATATCAGCTATAATTGACAGTGCTTGTGGTACCTTGTGCTGTTGAGGTAACACCAGTGCTGAGATGTAGTGCAGACTCAATGTATGTTGATGTTGAGGCCATGGCACCAGTGGATGTAGTTTCTTCCATGTCTTCTTCTTGCTCATTGTCTTTCTCATCAATGAGAGATGCTGTTGATGGTACAGCTGGGAAAAGAACGTTTTTATTAATATAACACACTTTTCAGGTACAGCGTGCATCACATAGACATGAGGAGGGGCCGTATTTAAAAATCTGAAATGTCCAGCAAAAATATGCATGACCATTTTATAACAATATTAACAAATTGTAAAAGGTCAGTAATAACAGCTTAGTGAGAGAAATTCATTCTACCTTCATCAGAGGCATCTTTAGGAAGAGGGCTTAGAAATTTAAGCAAAGCACCTTGAGGTAGAAAGAAAAGATATGGTTAGAGATAGCATTACAATATTTTTTTCTGATTTTGATATTTAGATGGATCCCAGCTGCATTGATATAGCTACCAATGCTAAACACCTCAAACTAACTACTTTACAAATTTACTACTTGTAGCTGAACATAGCAGATTTAAGTATGCTGTTGTCTGAGAATTAGACAGATGCACCTGATGCTTTAAAGACAGTGAACAGCTGGCATAGTGCATGCATGGATACTACTAGACACGTACTCACCATTTGGTACATAGATTAGATTAGAATAGCTAGCTAGCACCTCAGAGAAGCTAGCCTACGCAACCTTAATCTGAACTGAAGATAAGAACGGTAGGCTGAAATACAATAAGCAGTGAATCTGGAACAGACCTGTGTTTTCCTGTTAATATAATATATTACATTATGGAGCTATATTATCAGCCTGTTCGAGCCTGTATACTGCACTAACCTCTAACCTAATTGGTTAGCTAACTTATTCCTAGCTTTGACTGCCAGGCACGTAGCTAGCTAGCTAACATAAACATTACCCGGGACGTATGCTGCTAAATTACACCATTTGTACAGGTAGGCCTAATTTATCCAGTGTAAATCATCACTTACCACTGTCTTGTGTTTTTTTGTGTTCCTCTTCCTTCTTTTGTTTTCTCTTTTGGCTTCCTGATGGATAAATTCGCTTCATGGTTAAGTTTCATATTTGCCGGCGTCTAAAACTTGGCTGTCTGCCAGGACAGTGTCTGCCTGCCTTCAGCAGCTGGTGGGAGGGGCCCCCTTGAGGGGGATTCTGAGAACAGTGTCATTGCTCATTGACTTTGAGAATGTAAAGGGGGGCTCACACAGTTTGTCGCTGCATTTAATTCTTAACCTGTTGTTGTCTGGGGGCCCCAGGCCAGCTTGGGGCCCCAAGCAATTGCCTGGTTTGCCTGCCCCATCGCGACGGGCCTGCTCATACTAGCTAGCTATGCTAGTTACCGGGAGCTAATGCTAGTAGCTAACGTTCCCTGTACTAGCTACTGGCTCCATCTGGACACCAACACACAGTAGATTAGAGTTGATCCTCACTACGGAACTCTCAGACTAAGAGGATCAGCTTTAACCGGCACACACGGATACAATCACACAGCATGGCTGCTACTTACAGGCTGCTGTTGGGGTGGTGGTGCTAATAAAGGTGGAGCTGCTCCTCTCTTCAGTCTCTTCAGGGTCAGATGCTGGGCGGAGCTGCTCCGTATTGTCCAGAGAGGTTTGGGAAACGGTCCGGAGTGCAGACTGCGGGATTAAAGTTATTCTGGGATCCTGTTAAAGATGTAGGAGATGAAGTTCCTGTTCTCCAGCTTGTGTTAGGAATTTTCTGTTCCACCTTAAATGGCGCTGCAGTTACGTTCTGGCGTCTGTAGAACCTGCAGTATTTAAGGTGGAATGGGAAGACAGGATTAAGAAGCTGGTGAGCAGGAAGCGACTTCAGCCATGAGCATCAACCATGTACCGCATGTTCCCTTCCCAGCCTGGAACGCTGGATTTCTCCACATGGTCCACCATGTTGGTTCTGTAGCTCCATGGTGGGTGTATGTAAATGTTGGGGGTGTGAATATTTATGAGTGTGCTCCGTCACGGTTTAGGATTGTACGGCTACCCTAACACTGCCGGGTGGAACAGGCTAGTAGTACAAAGTGATGAGCGGTTATTTTGGGCAAACTGCTCCAGCTATTCTAAAGGGTTCTAGATGTTAACTGCGTCAGGACCACAGTGTCTAAAGTGGATTGCAGGTATTTTGGTTAAATTACCATAGCATTTCTAACAGGTTCTAGATAGTTAACCGGAAAAGTCTATATTATAAAGTGCAGTGCAGTTTATTGGTATCGGCCCTAGCAATTACATATCAGGTTCTAGATATTGACTGGATAAATGTGTAGTACAAAGTGCAGTGCAGTTATTTTGGTTAAATCACCATAGCAATTCGAACAGGTTCTAGATATTAACTGGATTAAGTTGTAGGACAATGTCCAAAGAGCTGTGTAGTTAGTTTGGGTAAACTGCCCTAGAAATCCTAAAAGGTTCTAGATATTGACTGGATAAATCTCTAGTACAAAGTGCAGTGCAGTTATTTTGGTTAAATCACCATAGCAATTCGAACAGGTTCTAGATATTAACTGGATAAGTCTATATTACAAAGTGCAGTGCAGTTTATTTGTATCAGCCCTAGCAATTAGATATCAGGTTCTAGATATTGACTGGATAAATCTGTGTACAAAGTGCAGTGCAGTTAATTTGGTTAAATCACCATAGCAATTGGAACAGGTTCTAGATATTAACTGGATTCAGTTGTAGGACAATGTCCAAAGAGCTGTGTAGTTAGTTTGGGTAAACTGCCCTAGAAATCCTAAAAGGTTCTAGATATTGATTGGATACATCTGTGGTACAAAGGGCAGTGCAGTTATTTTGGTTAAATCACCATAGCAATTCGAACAGGTTCTAGATATTAACTGGGTAAGTCTATATTACAAAGTGCAGTGCAGTGCAGTTTACTGGTATCGGCCCTAGCAATTACATATCAGGTTCTAGATATTGATTGGATAAATCTGTACTACAAAGTGCAGTACAGTTATTTTGGTTAAATCAACTTAGATATTCGAACAGGTTCTAGATATTAACTGGATAAGTCTATATTACAAAGTGCTGTGCAGTTTATTTGTATCAGCCCTAGCCATTAGATATCAGGTTCTAGATATAGACTGGATAAATCTGTTGTACAAAGTGCAGTGCAGTAATTTTGGCTAAACGTTCCTAGTAATTGTAACAGGTTCTAGATATTAAGCCAATGAAGGACAAAATACTCCATAAGTGAGTGCAGTAGCAAGCAGGAGGTAAATAATGAGCATCAGCTGAGCTGATCAGTGATGAACCGAGACGGTTCTTTTGAACTCAGACTGTCGGGCTGTCCAGGGACAGCTCTCTGAATGCTTTTCCACTCTGAGGCCCCTGCAGGCTCCGTGTGAGCGCGGGGTTTAATTAGCCCGCTGTGGCTGTGTAATTAACTGAGAGTGCTTTAGAGGAACTGCTACACCTCGTCAGTAACTCAGGGGAGGCGGAAACAGCCCGAGTTCAAACACATTCGGCGGAGGAGTCCCGAAGCGGTCAGATCGCAGGTCTGGTCCAGGCTAGTTAGCAGTGCTGTGGATGGCATCGTTCAATTCAGTAACACGCCAGACGTCTCGGTATGGAGCTGTAGAGGTTCCTGATGGTGTCCTGTGATAATCCATCCCATGCACCTTGAACATCCTCACACAGTTATTGCAGATGGTGCGGTAGGGGTGGAGGTGGAGGGACACCAGGCCTTCTGGACGTGTGATGTTTAACTGTTCATCTTGCCGCTGACCGTACTGCCTCCACACACAGAGAGAGTACCGACAAATTGTTCGCCGTGTTAGAGTGACCTGTTGGCAGACGGCTGCACCACGCAGGACTACATGCACCAGGACACGTTACCACACTGAGTCAGGGAACAACTGTCACGGGGGTCACCCAACCACGTCACCAAGTCACCACAAGACTGCAGTGGTGTCGTACCAGACTGTTCATGGAGTGGACTCAGAATGCAAGCGGGTCATCTTCAGTGACGAGTCCCGCTTATTCTTGGTGGAGACGCCCAACGAACCGCCCCGTGTTGTGGAAGGCACCGTGTCAGCACCAGGACGAACGGTTTGTCATCACACGCCAGGAAGAAGGCCTGGTGTGTCCTCCACCTCCACCCCTACCGCACCATCTGCAGGAACTGTGTGAGGATGTTCATCAAGCTGCATGGGATTGTGGATTATCACAGGACCACTATTAGGAACCTCTACACAGCTCCATACCGAGACGTCTGGCGTGTTGGGTTAGCAAACACGGCGGCCCGACGCCATACTGAGAGACAGACTTCTGTATGTGTAGCTCAATAAATATTGATCATATCAGTCTAAATTCATCATCAGTTATTGATCCTGGTCACCTTTATCTTCCTTCCCAACACCACCACAATCCCACACCTCCTTCTGGGAAGTGTCTATTCTTTTGATGATGAGTCTTTGATGTTTCCGGCCCACTACAGGCTACTGCCTCCACCTGAGTACAGGTCTTTGCACACCTAGGCTGAGAAACCCTGCTCTATCGGTCCCCCATGGCTTTTGAGTTGTTCCTGTCGCCACCCAATCAGAAGTCCTACAACCACAACCAGACGAGAGCTTGAGTGTGGATCTCGTTTCACACTTGAGTCTGTGTGCTCAGTGCCCTTTCAAAAACGCATCCTCCCCGAGTTCCCTCCCGAGCACACTTCTTTTGTTTTTTTTTTTGTTTTTTTTTTGTTCAACAGCATCTTGAGCCAGAGTGCCCGCCTCCAGGGGCTGCTTACCACCAGACCCTTCGGCCTCGTAAAGCAATCTGTCAGCGTGATGTTTTTAACCGCAGAACGCCGCACACACACAGGCTCGTTTCCGGCTGGATCTGCCTCTCCTGCCCCCACCGGCCTCACAGCGAGCAGCCCTCCACCTGCTGCTGTAAACAAACCCACAGCCGCTAATTCAAGCTCACTCTCCTCCCTCCGAGGAAAGCGCCCCGTCAGTTCAGCCAGCCTACATTCCAGAAGCGTTTTCACAGGCCCCGCATGGAGGGGAGATGCTCCGGCAGATGGGGTTTCTACTGCTGGAACAGCAGGCAAGCCCCTCTCAGCTTCATCTATATTTAAGAGCAGGCCTGATGTGAAGTGTTCAGTCTGCCCCGCCGCAGGTCAACAGAGGGGGACCATTTAACCCTTTACCCTGTAGTGCCCTGTAGGGGACTGCATGTGGAGCTGTACTTCAGTTCTTCCATAGTAGTTCACCTGTTCGGGATGTATAGCCATGGTAGTTCTCACAGGTAGGAAGGTGGGTTGGAGGGTAGGTAGGCAGGAATTTAGGGTGTGGGGTACGTTGGCAGGTAGTTAGGTTGGTAAGTTGAGTAGGACGGAGGGCGAGAGATGGTTGGGTGGGTATGTAGGTAGGAAGGTGGGAGGAGCAGGTAGAAGGGGAGGTAGGCAGGGAAATAAGGAGGGAGGTATGTTGGTAGGTAAGTAGGTTGGCAGGCTGGTTGGTATGTTGGTGGGTTATGAGGGAGGGAAGGAGGGAGAGAGGGTGAGAGATGGGTGGGTGGGTAGGTAGGAAGGTGGGTTGGAGGGTAGGTAAAGTAGGTAGAGAGGTTGTGAGGGAGCTAGGCAGGAATTTAAAGTGTGAGGTATGTTGGTAGGTAGTTAGGTTGGTAAGTTGAGAAGGAGAGAGGGCAATAGATGGTTGGGTAGGTATGTAGGTAGAAAGGTGGGAGGGGGAGGGAGAAGGGGAGGTTGGCAGGGAATTGAGGAGAGGAGGTTGGTAGGTAAGTAGGTTGGCCCAAAAAAGGAGGCTGGTTGGGGGTAGGTTTACTGGTGATGAAGTGGCATAGAGAATGGGTGGGTTAGGTAGGTATGAATGTGGGTTCTGGAGGGGTGGGTAGGGTAGGTAGAGAGGCTGTGAGGCAGGGAATGAAGGTGTGAGGTACGTTGGTAGGTAGATAGGTTGGTAAGTTGAGAGAGAGGGCGAGAGATGGTTGGGTGGGTATGTAGGTAGGAAGGTGGGAGGGGTAGGTAGAAGGGGAGGTAGGCAGGGAAATAGGGAGGGAGGTATGTTGGTAGGTAAGTAGGTTGGCAGGCTGGTTGGTAGGTTGGTGGGTTAAGAAGGAGGGAGAGAGGGTGAGAGATGGGTGGGTGGGTTGGTAGGAAGCTGGGTTGAGAAGGAGGGAGAGAGGGGGAGAGAGGGTGAGAGATGGGTGGGTGGGTTGGTAGGAAGGTGGGTTGAGAAGGAGGGAGAGAGGGGGAGAGAGGGTGAGAGATGGGTGGGTGGGTTGGTAGGAAGGTGGGTTGAAAAGGAGGGAGAGAGGGGGAGAGATGGGTGGGTGGGTAGGTAGGAAGGTGGGAGGGGGAGGTAGAAGGGGAGGTTGGCAGGGAATTAAGGAGGAGAGGAGGTTGGTAGGTAAGTAGGTTGGCAGGCTGGTTGCTAGGTTAATGGGATGAGGGGGCAAGAGATGGGTGGGTAGGTAGGTAGGAAGGTGGGTTGGAGGGTAGGTAGGGTAGGTAGAGAGGTTGTGAGGCAGGGAATGAAGGTGTGAGGTACGTTGGTAGGTAGATAGGTTGGTAAGTTGAGAGAGAGGGCAAGAGATGGTTGGGTAGGTATGTATGTAGGTAGGAAGGTGGGAGGGGTAGGTAGAAGGGGAGGAGATATGTTGGTAGGTAAGTAGGTTGGCAGGCTGGTTGGTAGGTTGGTGGGTTGAGAAAGTAGGTAGGGTAGGTAGAAAGAGAGGGAGGTAGGGTACAGGATGTGGCATGGAACTAGATCAGCCAAGTCTAAATACAGACTGGCGAATAGCACAAAGTTCAGCTTCACATAAAGTAAGTCTCAATATGCACCAGCTTTGACGTGTGTGTAGTCATGAAATGAATGAATATGACCTAGAACATGACCTGGAACGTTCCGGCTGGTGCTTGTAACCCTGATGATGAGACATTACGGACTGTTCCTCTGCTGGAAGGCCTGATAGGTTTGGTGTGAGGTGTGTACAGAGTGAGTGAGAGCGGGTTTGGTGTGAGGTGTGTACAGAGTGAGTGAGAGCGGGTTTGGTGTGAGGTGTGTACAGAGCGAGGGAGAGAGGGTTTGGTGTGAGGTGTGTACAGAGTGAGTGAGAGAGGGTTTGGTGTGAGGTGTGTACAGAGTGAGTGAGAGAGGGTTTGGTGTGAGGTGTGTACAGAGTGAGGGAGTACACACAGAGTGAGGGAGAGAGGGTTTGGTGTGAGGTGTGTACAGAGTGAGTGAGAGAGGGTTTGGTGTGAGGTGTGTACAGAGTGAGTGAGAGAGGGTTTGGTGTGAGGTGTGTACAGAGTGAGGGAGAGGGTTTGGTGTGAGGTGTGTACAGAGTGAGTAAAAGAGAGGGTTTGGTGTGAGGTGTGTACAGAGTGAGTGAGGGCGGGTTTGGTGTGAGGTGTGTACAGAGTGAGGGAGAGAGGGTTTGGTGTGAGGTGTGTACAGAGTGAGTGAGAGAGGGTTTGGTGTGAGGTGTGTACAGAGTGAGTGAGAGAGGGTTTGTGTGGAGGTGTGTACAGGAGTGAGTGAGAGAGGGTTTTGGTGTGAGGTGTGTACAGAGTGAGGGAGAGGGTTTTGGTGTGAGGTGTTGTACAGAGTGAGGGAGAGCGTTTGGGGTGAGGGTGTGTACAGAGTGAGGGAGAGAGGGTTTTGGTGTGAGGTGTGTTACAGAGTGAGGGAGAGAGGGTTTGGTGTGAGGTGTGTACAGAGTGAGGGAGAGAGGGTTTGGTGTGAGGTGTGTACAGAGTGAGGGAGAGAGAGTTGGCTGTTTGGTGTGAGGTGTGTACAGAGTGAGTGAGAGAGGGTTTGGTGTGAGGTGTGTACAGAGGGAGTGAGAGCGAGTTTGGTGTGAGGTGTGTACAAAGTGAGGGAGAGAGGGTTTGGTGTGAGGTGTGTACAGAGTATTGAGTGAGAGAGGGTTTGGTGTGAGGTGTGTACAGAGTGAGTGAGAGAGGGTTTGGTGTGAGGTGTGTACAGAGTGAGGGAGAGCGGGTTTGGTGTGAGGTGCGTAGGTGTGTACAGAGTGAGGGAGAGAGGGTTTGGTGTGTGAGGTGTGTACAGAGTGAGTGAGAGAGGGTTTGGTGTGAGGTGTGTACAGAGTGAGGGAGACAGGGTTTGGTGTGAGGTGGTCTACAGAGTGAGGGAGAGAGGGGTTTGGTGTGAGGTGTGTACAGAGTGAGGGAGAGAGGGTTTGGTGTGAGGTGTCCTACAGAGTGAGTGAGAGAGGGTTTGGTGTGAGGTGTGTACAGAGTAAGTGAGAGAGGGTTGGTGTGAGGTGTGTACAGAGTGAGTGAGAGAGGGGTTTGGGTTTTGGTGTGAGGTGTGTACAGAGTGAGTGAGAGAGGGTTTGGTGTGAGGTGTGTACAGAGTGAGGGAGAGAGGGTTTGGTGTGAGGTGTGTACAGAGTGAGGGAGAGAGGGTTTTGTGTGAGGTGTGTACAGAGTGAGGGAGAGAGGGTTTGGTGTGAGGTGTGTACAGAGTGACGGAGATAGGGTTTGGTGTGCGGTGTGTACAGAGTGAGGGAGAGGGTTTGGTGTGAGGTGTGTACAGAGTGAGTGAGAGAGGGTTTGGTGTGAGGTGTGTACAGAGTGAGTGAGAGAGGGTTTGGGTGTGAGGTGTGTACAGAGTGAGTGAGAGAGAGGAGAGAGGTTTGGTGTGAGGTGTGTACAGAGTGAGGGAGAGAGGCGTTTGGTGTGAGGTGTGTACAGAGTGAGTGAGAGAGGGTTTTGGTGTGAGGTGTGTACGGGTTTGGTGGAGTGAGTGAGAGAGGGTTTGGTGTGAGGTGTGTACAGAGTGAGTGAGGGAGGGTTTGGTGTGAGGTGTGTACAGAGTGAGTGAGAGAGGGTTTGGTGTGAGGTGTGTACAGAGTGAGTGAGAGGGTTTGGTGTGAGGTGTGTACAGAGTGAGGGAGAGAGGGTTTGGTGTGAGGTGTGTACAGAGTGAGTGAGAGAGCGGGTTTGGTGTGAGGTGTGTACAGAGTGAGGGAGAGAGGGTTTGGTGTGAGGTGTGTACAGAGTGAGTGAGAGAGCGGGTTTGGTGTGAGGTGTGTACAGAGTGAGGGAGAGAGGGTTTGGTGTGAGGTGTGTACAGAGTGAGTGAGAGAGGGTTTGGTGTGAGGTGTGTACAGAGTGAGTGAGAGCAGGTTTGGTGTGAGGTGTGTACAGAGTGAGTGAGAGCGGGTTTGGTGTGAGGTTTTTACTGAGTGAGGTAGAGAGGGTTTGGTGTGAGGTGTGTACAGAGTGAGTGTGAGGGGGGTTTGGTGTGAGGTTTGTACAGAGTGAGCGAGAGCGGGTTTGGTTTGAGGTGTGTACGGAGTAAGTGAGGGCGGGTGTGGTGGGAGGGGTGTACATAGTGAGTGAGAGAGGGTTTGGTGTGAGTTGTTACCAGAGTGAGGGAGAGAGGGTTTGGTGTGAGGTGTGTACAGAGTGAGGGAGAGAGGGTTTGGTGTGAGGTGTGTACAGAGTGAGGGAGAGAGGGTTTGGTGTGAGGTGTGTACAGAGTGAGTGAGAGCGGGTTTGGTGTGAGGTGTGTACAGAGTGAGTGAGAGAGAGGGTTTGGTGTGAGGTGTGTACAGAGTGAGTGAGAGAGAGGGTTTGGTGTGAGGTGTGTACAGAGTGAGTGAGAGAGGGTTTGGTGTGAGGTGTGTACAGAGTGAGTGAGAGCGGGTTTGGTGTGAGGTGTGTACAGAGTGAGGAGAGAGGGTTTGGTGTGAGGTGTGTACAGAGTGAGTGAGAGAGGGTTTGGTGTGAGGTGTGTACAGAGTGAGTGAGAGAGGGTTGGGTGTGAGGTGTGTACAGAGTGAGTGAGAGAGGGTTTGGTGGGAGGTGTGTACAGAGTGAGGGTGAGAGAGGGTTTGGTGTGAGGTGTGTACAGAGTGAGTGAGAGAGGGTTGGTGTGAGGTGTGTACAGAGTGAGTGAGAGAGGGTTTGGTGTGAGGTGTGTACAGAGTGAGGGAGAGGGTTTGGTGTGAGGTGTGTACAGAGTGAGTGAGAGAGGGTTTTGTGTGAGGTGTGTACAGAGTGAGGGAGAGAGGGTTTGGTGTGAGGTGTGTACAGAGTGAGGGAGAGAGGGTTTGGTGTGAGGTGTGTACAGAGTGAGTGAGAGAGGGTTTGGTGTGAGGTGTGTACAGAGTGAGTGAGAGCGGGTTTGGTGTGAGGTGTGTACAGAGTGAGTGAGAGAGGGTTTGGTGTGAGGTGTGTACAGAGTGAGGGAGAGAGGGTTTGGTGTGAGGTGTGTACAGAGTGAGTGAGAGAGGGTTTGGTGTGAGGTGTGTACAGAGTGAGTGAGAGCGGGTTTGGTGTGAGGTGTGTACAGAGTGAGGGAGAGAGGGTTTGGTGTGAGGTGTGTACAGAGTGAGGGAGAGAGGGTTTGGTGTGAAGTGTGTACAGAGTGAGGGAGAGAGGGTTTGGTGTGAGGTGTGTACAGAGTGAGTGCGGGCGGGTTTGGTGTGAGGGGTGTACAGAGTGACCACACCCAACCCTGGTCCTGGAGGACCCTGCCCGGCAGTGTTGAGTGGACTCCCCACCCCTACAGCTCTCCAATGGCTTGCTGATGAGTTGAATCAGGTGTGCTGGGAGCCGGGGAAGGGCTGAAGTGTGCCGGGCAGGGGGTCTCCAGGACCAGCGTTGGGAAACACTGCTCTAGAACGGAGCACTCCCCATCAGTCCACCTGTGTGCAGGTGTGACGTGTTAGCATCGTCCTGCCTGTGGTCCGGGAACGCCGTGGAATCCGCGCTTTAGGGGAAGGTTGTCCTGTGAGCTTTTCAGGAGCATGTAGCTTCACATGCACCAGCTTCCAGGTCCAAAACCGCACACCAGACATATTCATCATCCGCACTATTTGTGGAGGAGAAAGAGAGCTTCGACTGGGCACGGTGCCAAATCCGGTGCGGTGCTCCGTCTTACCTGAATCCTTTGTGGTTGGTTGATTTACTTCCAACTTCCTGGCTAGTCGCAGACCTGTTGCCTGAGCCGTATCGGAAATTGGATTTGGACACGGACTGGACAGGTGTCTGGATGTAGCCACATCAGTGCTCAGACGCTCCTTGCTTTGGTGGATGCCTTCCCTGGCCCAATTCCGAGGAGAATTCCCTGTAGACTGGGATTTTCCCACTGCTGGTAGACCCGTATGACCGTACGCTGCTTCCATACACCTGCAGATTCAGCTACTTCCTTCACACTAGGGTCTTTGGCCACGCCCACATGCAGTCCCTCCTTTTAGCCAATCATTAACATCTGCTCTGGAGCGTTTTCCACACATGGAACAGGATATGGAAAAGAATCCTGTTCCTCACACTCCACGGGAATTTTTAGCCCTATCATCCTCGTGCAGCGCCACCTGCAGGAACCTGAGGTTACTACCACCTTAACACTCCATGGGACCTTATATAGAAGGAGAGGAAGTGGGGATCAGACAGAAGCTAGGACACTGCTAGAACCGCCGTCCTGTAATAGCTACCGTCCTACGCTCAGTCCTCGCTGAAGATGTTACGGTGACTGAGCAGATTCCGGAGTTGGGATGTTTCTGTAATACAGGTCTCCCATTTTCCCCAGGCGGCCCATACGTCTCGGCAGAACAGAAGATGAGGCTGCTATTGAATCACCCAGTCGTAATGGGGTAGACCTTTCTCAATCAGAGCTCACGATTCGCCTGGGATGAGATGAGCGGCGGCCTGGCTGGCGCCCCGGCTGTGTCAGTGGGGTTGGAGAGTATAATAACGGGGTTCTTTATGGAGCACGCCGTTATGGGAGATTCGGAGAGGTATGAGGCACAGCTCTACTTCAGGAATGCGTCACGCCGCTACAGGAATGCTGCTTCAGCTTTTAAAAACTGGTTTAAAGTTTAAAAACTGACAGTTTATCTGAAGAGTTCCCATGAAAGGATCTCATCGCCACGGGTACAGCCGGAGGGGTCGCAGCGCTACAGCCGGAGGGGTCGCAGCGCTACAGCCTCGCTCAGTCCTGTACCCATCACCACGGGTACAGCCGGAGGGGTCGCAGCGCTACAGCCTCGCTCAGTCCTGTACCCATCACCACGGGTACAGCCGGAGGGGTCGCAGCGCTACAGCCTCGCTCAGTCCTGTACCCATCACCACGGGTACAGCCGGAGGGGTCGCAGCGCTACAGCCTCGCTCAGTCCTGTGCCATTCACCACGGGTTACAGCCGGAGGGGTCGCAGCGCTACGGCCTCGCTTGGTCCTGTACTCATCACCATGGGTACAGCCTCGCTCAGTCCCGTACCCATCACCACGGGTACACCCGGCGGGGTCACAGCGCTACAGCCTCGCTCAGTCCTGTACCCATCACCACGGGTACAGCCGGCGGGGCCACAGCGCTACAGCCTCGCTTGGTCCTGTACCCATCACCACGGGTGCAGCCTCGCTCAGTCCTGTACCCATCACCACGGGTACACCCGCGCGGGGTAGCAGCGCTACAAGCCTCGCTCAGTACACTGTACTCAATAACCATGGGTACAGCCGGAGAGGTCGCAGCACTATGCCCTCGCTCAGTCCTGTACCCATCACCACGGGTACAGCCGGCGGGGCCACAGCGCTACAGCCTCACTTCTCTCTCTCTCCCACTTCTTTCCATTCTTTCGCCGCCTCTGTTTGAGGATGAGGAGGTGGAAGCCTGTTTTATTTTTCACCTCCTCCTCTCTCGCTCTCTCTCTCTCTCTCTCTCTCTCTCTCTCGAGGAAGGTAATTTTGGGAGGAGGTGGGGTTAGCCCCCCTCTCTTTCATTATACTTCTCTCTGTCTCTCTTCCCCCCTCCTCCTCCTCCTCCTCCTCCCGCTTTCATCCCTCTCCCCCCCCCCGCTCTCTCACCCTCCCTCTCCTCTCCTCCTCTCCCTCTCTGTTCTGTGGGCAGTGTGGGTAGAGCGTGGTTCCTCCAGCATGCGCTCTCTGCTCGCTCCGCTCTTCTTCATCATCGCCTGCGGATCCTACCCCTCCATGGTGAGCGTCCCCGCGGCTCCTTCGTTCTCTCGGCGCCTCCTGCATTAACCAGACGCTCTGAATGCCAAATCAGGGGCGGCCAGCCGCGCGGAGTTGCGCTGCGAGATCGGGAGCGGTACGGAAGCCAGGGAGAGACGGAGGGAGGACGTGTGTGCGTGAGTGCGCGCGCGAGCGCGCCCGCGCGTCTGTGTTTGTATGTACGGTGCTGACGTGATGTTTGTTGTGCGAGGTGATTCATAGAAAGCTCAGGATCCGTAGAAAGACGAGTGCGCGTGTGTGAGCGCGCGCTGCTGTTTGCACGGCTGAGGCAGCTATCAGCTGTTAGCCTGTTTGTTTGTTTGTTTGTTTGTGGGTTTGTCGCGCGTGACGCAAAAACAAATAAACAACCCGGGGACAAAGTTTACGGTGGGGGTTGTCCAGCAGGGACGCCTTCACTTCCCCGCGTCGTTGCAGATCGTGGCTCGTAAAGTTAGTCAGGCTCCGCTGCTCCACATCGTTACCGATCACTCGGCGCGTGCTCTGACGCGCGTGCACGGTCACTTCCAACAGATTACCCTCTCGCGTGAGCTTAAATGGACTTCGGGGAAAAGTCGTTTAGGAACGGGGGAGGGGGGAAAAAATGCAACGTCACCCGAGAAGGCTCGCGCCACGCGCACACGCGCGCGTTGATTTACAGCCTGCAGGTCCGCTGAAATAATCAACTGAGCTACGAGAAGAGAGAGGTGCCGCTCGAGTCACGGCCGCTCGCGCCCGGATGCAGGAAGCAGCGCGTGGGCTCGGTTCGGTTTTCGCTTCGCCGGAGCGCTGAGGCGGGACGCGGTCACAGAGCGAGGGAGCAGCCTCGAGCAGCCCTGCAGCACCGCGCCTCAAACCCACACCGAGTAACAAGTGGTGAGCTCACAGGCGGTGCAGCGCCGCGTGCAGGAGGATGGGTTCTGCTTTAGAGCCTCGCTTCCTCTCAGTGGCTCTTCTCTGTGCCTTTAGCGAGTTCCCCCTTTGTTCTCTCAGTGGTTCTCCCCAGTGGTTCCTCTCAGTGGTTCTCCCCAATGTTCTTAGAGAGTTTACTCTTTTAGGTCTTAGTTCCTCTCAGTGGTTCTTCCAAGTGCTCTTGGTTCCTCTCAGTGGTTCTTCCTAGTGCTCTTGGTTCCTCTCAGTGGTTCTTCCTAGTGCTCTTGGTTCCTCTCTGTGGTTCTTCCTAGTGCTCTTGGTTCCTCTCAGTGGTTCTCCCCAAATGCTCTTGGTTCCTCTCAGTGGTTCTCCCCAAATGCTCTTGGTTCCTCTCAGTGGTTCTTCCTAGTGCTCTTGGTTCCTCTCTGTGGTTCTTCCTGGTGCTCTTGGTTCCTACCAGTGGTTCTTCTTGGTGCTCTTGGTTCCTCAGTGGTTCTTCCTAGTGCTGTTTGTTCCTCTCAGTGGTTCTTCCTAGTGCTCTTGGTTCCTGTCTGTGGTTCTTCCTAGTGCTCTTGGTTCTTCCGAATGGTTCTTCCTAATGCTCTTGGTTCCTGTCTGTGGTTCTTCCTAGTGCTCTTGGTTCTTCCGAATGGTTCTTCCTAATGCTCTTGGTTCCTCTAAGTGGTTCTTGCTAGTGCTCTTGGTTCCTCTCTGTGGTTCTTCCTGGTGCTCTTGGGTCCTCTCAGTGGTTCTTTCTAGTGCTCTTGGTTCTTCCCAATGGTTCTTCCTAGTGCTTTTGGTTCCTCTCTGTGGTTCTTCCTTGTGCTCTTGGTTCCTACCAGTGGTTCTTCTTAGTGCTCTTGGTTCCTCAGTGGTTCTTCCTAGTGCTGTTTGTTCCTCTCAGTGGTTCTTCCTAGTGCTGTTTGTTCCTCTCAGTGGTTCTTCCTAGTGCTCTTGGTTCCTGTCTGCTGAGTTCTTCTAGGCTCTTGGTTCTCACGAAGGGTTGTCCTTAATGCTCTTGGTTCCCCTGTCTGATGTTCTCCTCGTGCTTCTGGTTCTTCCGAATGTTCTTCCTAGTGCTCTTGGTTCCTCTAAGTGGTTCTTGCTAGTGCTCTTGGTTCCTCTCTGTGGGTCTGTCTGGTGATCGGGGTCCTATCAGTGGTTCATTATAGTGTATTGTCTTCCCCAATGGTGTCTTTCCTATGCTTTTGGTTCCTCTCAGTGGTTCTTTCTAGTGCTCTTGGTTTCTCTCAGTGCTTCTTCCTGGTTATATTGGTTCTTCCAGGTGGTTCTTCCTTGTGCTGTTAGGGAGTTCCTCCTTGTAAGTCTTGGTTCTTCTCAGTTCTTAATCAAGCTGTTACAGAGTTTCTCAGTGGATCTGGGTTTTTCTTGGTTCTGAAACAGTTTAGTTATTTTCTTAAATAGTTTCTATTGGAGAACTGTTCCGTTCCTCCTCAAGCTCTCTTTGAATCTTGGTTCCTCTCAGTGGTTCTCCTTACTATTTTTGTCATGTCAGTGGTCCCTGCTCATACTCTTGGGTTGAGTTTAGGTTGTTCTTGTTTCCTAAATAATGTGATAATGTTTTTGAATACTTCTTGAACATGCTCTTGGAGGGTTTTCTCCTTTGAGTCTTGGTTCCTCTCGGTTCGGCCTCGTTTGAACTAGTTCGACTTTGGGTTTTAGTTCCTTTCCTTGGTTCTTCTTTGGGCTCTTAAAGTAATTACTCTGTTTGAGTCTTGGTTCTTCTTCGTGACTCTCCTAATGTTCTTAGAGAGCTGTTCTGTTCTTCCTGATGCTCTTATTGATTTTCCTTTTGAGTCTTGGTTCTTCTGAGTGATTGTTCCTCATGTTCATGGAGAGCTACACCTGTTGTTCTTCGTACTTGTAGGGAGTTCCTTTGGAGCCTTGCTTCCTCTCAGTGATTCTTCTTGATGTTTTGGGAGATGTGTCTCTATTGAGTCTTGGTTCTTCTTGGCGACTCTTCATAATGCTCTTGTAGAACTGCTCTGTTCTTCTGTAAGCTCTTAGGGAGTTGATTCTGTAGGCTCTGGGCCCACCCTCCCGGGGTTCTCATACTACTTATATGCATCTTGGTTCATCTCAGTGGTTCTTCCTCATGCTCTCAGAGAGTTTCTCTATTTGAGTCTTGGTTCTCTTGTCTGACTCTCCTAATGCTTTAGAGGAGTGCTCGTTCACATGATGCTTTATTGATTCCCGCTTTGAATCTGGATACTATATAGTGGTTCCTTGAGCCATTTTGAGTCTTGGTTCTTCTGAGTGGTTCTTCCTCATGTTCTTGGAGTGCTACACCTGTTGTTCTTCGTACTTGTAGGGAGTTCCTTTTTAGCCATGCCTCCTCTTGGTCATTCTTCTTGATGCTTTGGGAGATGTGTATTGAGTCTTGGTTCTTCTCGGTGACCCATGCTCTTGTAGAACTGCTCTGTTCTTCTTTACGCTCTTAGGGAGTTGTTTCTCTAGGGGCTGGGCTCCACCCTCCAGGGGTTCTCAGCGGTTCTTCCTCATGCTCTCAGTGAGTTTCTCTATTTGAGCCTTGGTTCTTCCACATGTTCTCCAGTGACACTTATTAGTATGCCAGACTAACAGTTGGCACTGTTGGGGAGTCTGTTTGGGAAATCTCTGATTACACAATTGTATTAAATTCCTTTGATAGTGAGGTGAACTGGATCGGACTGGAAGGAACCGGATATAACTGGACTGTATTGAATCGGACTGAGCTCTATTAACCTAACCTGTACTGGATGAATTAGATTGAAATGCATTGGACTGAGTTAAACTGGAATGGATGGGATTAGGTCTAAAAAGATTGGAATGCTGAATAGATTGGACCGCATTAGACCGGATGGAGCCATGGTAAATGTAAGCGGATTAGACTGAATGTATTCAAATGGCATCGCTTGCTGTTGCGAGTTTCTGAGGAGCTGTCCACCGCAGGATGGTTCTGAAATGTTCCTGAGGAACACAGTGGTACAGTAATGCTTTGAGACAGAGCAGCTGCACCCAGACGGAGGTGTAGGATTGCAGTGCGGTTGGGAAGGAAGATAAAGGTTACCAGGATCAATAACTGATGATCAATTTAGACTGATATGGGGAATATCATATCCAGAAGAAGTGTCTCTCAGTACTCAACATCCCAGACGTCTCGGTATGGAGCTGTAGAGGTTCCTAATGGAGTCCTGTGATAATCATCCATGCAGCGGAAAACCTCACACGTTCCTGCAAGAGGTGGGTAGGGGTGGAGGTGGAGGGAACAATTGGCCTTCTCTGACGTGAACAACAGAACGTATTTGGGCTGACCACTGCCTCCACCACGGACGTTGGGCGTCTCCAACAAGATAAAGCTAGCCTCTTCACTGGAAGGACCGCTGCCATTCTGAGGTCGCTCATGACAGTCTGTACGCACCACTGCAGTCTTTGGTTACGGTGACGTGTTAAGGACACAGCGTTGGTAACGGGTCTGTGTGAGTAGTCCTGCGTTGGCGCAGTTGAAAAGGTTGCCACAACTAACGGACGTTGAGGTATAGACTTTTTATGCATATAAGAAGCAATAAAGGGACCAGGAAATTCAGGTGGGCTCAGCCTTTCGTTTTTTAAGGGCTGATTTGTGTGATTATGAGTCCCATTCCAGTATGCTTTTTATGACCAAATGACAGTACACACATAGGAACGTTATTTATGTTTTGTACATTCCTTTTTATCTTCATCAATCCTTTCTACTTATCACTTATATCTACTTCAAATACATCCTTTTATTTCATCTTCCCTCTAGTTAAGCCTTCAACCCTATTGTTTCTTATTTA
>JAMWET010006090.1:0-45000 GCA_024036415.1 Prochilodus magdalenae
CCATGCCAGGAACAAATTGGAAATAGTCCCAGCCCGTTTCAGCTATCCCAGGAATTCCCTGGCCTGGTTTACCAGGAATCATTCCCTAATGCTTCAGCCGCCGTGACGAGCCAAACGCGCACGCCTGCGTATCTCAATACACTCTGTAGCTCGTGTTCCATCCCTCCCCCAGGCCAACTAGGGGACATGGTCCCTCCAGCGGGTCCAAGCATGACCTCTGGGTCTTGTCCCAGTTGACTGTGCCTGGTAAACCTCCACTGGGAGGCCTCCTAATCCGATGCCCAGCCACCTCGACTGGCTCTCCTATGACCTCCTGCCCAATGACTGCAGAAGCCATCGCCGCTAAGTGACTCAGTGTTGGGTGCTGGGCTTAGTCCTCGTTGTGTCTGAGGAGCCGGCTGAAATGGCACCTGAGATTTAAATAAATAAATAAATCATGATGAAGTGTTTACTGATATTGTATTGATTATTAATCAGTAGGTAACAGTCATTACATTACATTAATGGTATTTAGCTGACGCTCTTATCCAGAGCAACTTACAAGGTTAATGATTACAGGTAGGCCTATGTAGTGTTAGGAGTCTTGCCCAAGGACTCTTATTGGTGTAGCTCAGCATAGTCACCCAGACTGGGATTCGAACCCCAGTCTCCCACACGTAGAGGTGGCACCCTGAGAAGTGGTGTTACCCACTGAGCTACACCAACCACGTCTGAGATTGGTAGCTCCTAATCACGGGAGCGAGGTGATCTGGAGCTTCTTGTTAGCGTAGCGGATGGACACGGCCGTGTTTTTATTAGTGCTGATATTTCGTGAATGCGTTTGCGGAAGCTGACCTCTGGGTTACTGATGCGCCTCTGCGCTGCAGTCTGTAGGCAGTTCCTGACCTTTACCTCGGGCCAGTCCGTGCAGTGCCTGCGTGCTGGTTAACATGCATGGCTTGGTTTCGGAACATGGGAAGTAGCTCTGGTACACAGCGCCGGTTACACCGTGGTATTTAAACGGCTCGCTGTAAACAGGCCAGCTCCACAGAGAAAGGGGAACCCCAGCCGGACAGGGGAAGTTCTGCAGCAGGCACGGAGAGACAGTTCTTTGTATTAAGTCAGAGGCTAATCCTGAGTTCATGACCTGTAATGCTGATTCCCCCCATGACACAGTCAGGGAGTGGCCGTTCCATCCAGTCATCCTGGACCGGCGTACAGGCACGCGGGCTCATGTTTAGGAACGCGGCTTCTGACTAGAGAACCAGAACCTGACCCACAGTGACCTTCAGAAACATTAAGGACCAAATGATCGTTACGGTGGCTCTGTAGAGGATGAGCTGACTCTCCTCCACCAGGTAGAGATGAGAGGGAGATGATGATATAAAGCCCCGTGTTAGATTATTAATAATAATTAGATTATTTCTTTATTCATGCAGGTGGTGGTGTTCTTGTGCAGTGTGCCAGGTTAGACCCAGTGAGGACTTGAGTTTACCGTTTACTGTCACTCTTCTTTATTAACACGCAGTAAAACAGACAGTACTGTGTTCAGTGTCTGTGCTTCACCCTACAGTTACTGTAAACACTGGTGTTCTGTGCTGCAGGTAACGGTAACCCTCGCCGCTAATATCGCCACAGCTTATAAACCATAAACTGGTTTATTGTGATCCCATCAAACCGCTTCTAACGTCCTCTCCACCTCGGGAACTTAATGTGTAATGCCAGAGGAACCTACGGCGTTCACTCAGGTGCTAGAACAGGAACTGTACGTCTGCCTCGCGTTTGATGTTCTGTCCTAATCTGCCAAAACGTCTGCCAAAGTACAAACCTGGCAGTGCCGGCATGGCACAAACTGAAAGTGAATGGTCTAGTCCTGTTACCTTCCTTTAATTAAAAATAAACCACAGTAAATCACTTCCAAACAGGACAAGACCACACACTGATATTAAGTTACCTGATCTACTGGCGTTAAGTGCCTATGAACACGCCTTCCTGTGACACACCTGCACTAACACACACACTTTTAGCTTATTGCTTTAATTTATATGTAGGAAATCTGCAGTAACGCGTCGTATGACTGCGGATGACCTTGTGACTATTTGTACTCAAACCTTGGCACATGACTGTCCCTGCTGTTACTGTTAGTTTAGGAAGTACATTTATTATTTATTTATTTATTTATTTATTTAATTATTATTATTATTATTATTATTATTATTATTTATTTTGCTACACAAATTAAATTAGATTCCACTTAGTCATTGTACAAAACCCATGAAGTTCAGTTAGTGTCTAACCAGGAGTGGAGGACAGTATTATGTATATGGAGTGCAGGAAAGTGACCGTGGTAAGTGATGCTAGGTGTGCTGATATGCACAGTGGAGTAGAAGAGACAGAGTGAGGAGAGGGAATACAGTGCAGGTGTATGTAGTGAACCGTACTGAACCGTACTGAACTGTACCTAACACCTTTATGCACTCTTCTTATCTGCACAGTTACTGCACCTACTGCGTATATGTACTCACGGCCGTGTACCTGTACTCTGCATGCGCTCCGTTTCTGCACATTAGATTAGATTCAGTCTCGTCATTGTGCAGAGTACAGGCACAGAGCCAGTCTCTCAGATCTCCAGTCCATGAGTCCAGTAAGTGTAGTTTCTTAGCATGGCCAAGAACTGCCCAGGAGGAGGCCGCGGGTGTGCCGGCCGGTAAATCCAGGAGCATTCGTTCGTGTGTCTGTAGCCGTTTTTGACGGAGAGATGCCATCTGCATGAGCGAGAGCTGTTCAGGAACTACAGACGCAGTATCAGCAGCAGTGCGCGGGTTTCCCAGCCCTACAGGAATGCTGTTGGATTGTTCGCCAAGCAAGAAATTCCTTACAGCCAGGCTAACGTCACTGCTGCACCCAGAGGAATGAAAATGTGGAGCGAGCGAGGCCAGTGAAGCCGTCCTCACCGAGCCGTGAACTGCTTGCATGTATCCAGACACCGTCTTCGGCCTGCAGCAGGCCCCTCCAGACCGCCTTCATTTCCTGTCTGCCCCTTTCCACTCGCAGCCCGAGCCGAGCGTTCGCACCATTTCGTGTAATTACCGTGTCTGCAGTGAGGACAGGCGGGCAGGCATGTGCCTCTGCAGCACTTTCCCATCGCCCAGGCAATACTGCCGTGGAGTTTCGGGGCCCGGCTTGGTGGGGCCCGATTTGCACCCCTGCCGAAACCGATAGGGTCAATTAGCTACCCTTCAAGCCTGCCGCCAAGGCTCAGGGCTGTTTACTTTAGCACTTCAAGAGCGAGCTGACCTGGACCCTTCCTCTGGGGGGGTGTGCACAGAGCGCTCGCAGCTAATGCCAGGCCTTGTTTACTTTGAAAGTGTCCAGTCTGTGGCTGTGAGCGGGTCCACATTCACAGCTCCTGCTGCAGAACGCATGCGGGTGTGCAGTCTGGAGGTCTTACAGTGTGCAGTGAGAACATCACAGACGACAGATCAGAACGTGAGCGGGTTTATTCAGAAGTATTTTGGGGATAATTGATTTTTGGCCGTTTGATATTGGTTGTGAAAAGTTATGCAGGATGTTTGAGCTCTTTGATGATCCAAACTTAACGGTCACGTCAAAATGTCCCTCCTGTGTCTCTGATGGAGGATGAGGTCACCTACATATCACTATTTTCTAGTTTAATCTAAAATTAACAGGCTTATTGATTTATTACTCACAGCCTCACAGACGGGCGAACTCCTCACCTCTCGTTTGGGGAGTCTCAGAACAGGCAGCTTTATTCTTTCTCTATTCAGTTCAGCTTTAACCCGCATGTTTGTGCTAGTTTTCCTAACAGAGCTAAACCACTGACGTTAACGTGTCTAAGTCTTCTGCCGTTTCGGGAAGAAGTTCTGGAGCTCAGCTGTACATGCCTGCTGGAAATCAAAGTTCACTGATTAGTGTTCCGCTTCTAAAGTGGGAACAGCAGTGACGGTGGCCATCCTCTGACGGTAATCTGTTTTAACAGTGATTAATGCACGTCTTCCTGTACTCTGTGTGCATACAGTGTGCATGTTTATGGTGGTAGTACCTTCAGGCTCCTGCAGGTGGCGCTGCGCGAGGATGATAGGGCTATAAACCCCTGTGGGGTGCGAGTGACGGGATCCATAGATTGGGAGGAGGTGCTACAGTGCAGGGAATGTCTCGTTCCATGTGTGGAAAATGGCTCCAGAGCAGATGTTAATGATTGGCTAAAAGGAGGGACTGCATGTGGGCGTGGCCAAAGACCATAGTGTGAAGGAAGTAGCTGAATCTGCAGGTGTATGGAAGCGTACGGTCATACGGGTCTACCAGCAGTGGATACAATCCCAGTCTACAGGGAATTCTCCTCGGAACTGTGTCTGAAAGACGAAACTGACAGACAGGGGGCGCTGGTGTGTTGTGCAGCATGTTCCTGGTCTGCAGTTCCCTGTGGAGTGTTCTCTGAAGGACCTGCGTTGGAAGCAGCCATGGAACAAAGCTGTTTTAATTCACGAGCTGTGAAACGCGCCGGTGGTCCCTGTCCATCAGTTTCATCTTTCAGTCACAATTCAGAGGAAGCTTTCCTATAGACTGGGATTTGGCTACGGGTGGTGTGTGTGTGTGTATGTGTGTGTGTGTGTGTGGGGGGTGGGGGGTGGGGGGGTTCAGTTGGTTCTCTTTCCAAGTGAAACGTTTAGCACCTTTGGCAGCTTTGTCATCAGGTTACCTTTTCAGTCATCGCTGGTATCTGATTACATCATACTAGTATGCAGGCCTGAGATAGCATGACCTGCCCCCTCATCCCCACTCCAGTCTCCAAGTCACCCCAAATGTGAGCACCACAAGGCTGTAAGCTGAGAGACACTGTGTTCAGTATTTCATTCATATTAAACTCCTGTAACATCACGGCTCCGTTTCCTCCCCGTGTGAGGTTTGGTATGCTGGAGAGCCTGGTCAGGTCTGAGGGATCATGAGGCTGGTCATGCCGTGATGGAGTCTGACTGTTGGTGTTATACATGTACTAAGTGGATTGAGGGGGCGAAACTAAAACACGATACCTGTACGAGGGTCTTTCCGTAACTTCACCAGAACTACCTTTTAACCACTGAAACTTTAACCGTGTGTGTTTACTGCAGACTGTGTGGCAGGGCCCTTTAAAAGCTAGCTCTGGGCACGTAGGTGTATGAACAGCTGGGCTAGGCGGGTCTGTGTCGTGCCAGGCTGCCTTCTAACAGAAGCCTGTTACATCACCCCACACACACCAGGGGTGTTGTTTACACTTAACGAGATGACACCCGTGACCCCATGTGCCTAAAAGAATTTGATCAATAGCATTGATGAGCATGACGGCGACTATTGATCACGTCAGCTGCCCGTTCAGACTCACCCGAGGAGTGTTGTGAAGTCAGTAGGGTTTATATTAGGGACGTAGGGACTCTCTAACGCTCGGTGGTTGTTGAAACTCTCGGACGCTGCCTGTGTGAAGGCAGCGATGAAGGTACGTTCAGCTTGTTCCGCTCACGCCCGTGTAACACGTTCACATATATCACCACATACGTTTCACTACGCTTATATGGCCATTGATTCCCCCTCTCTGAATGAGCCCCTGTCCCCAGCAGGACAGGAGGCCGATATATGGGCCTTGTTTACGTGTGTGTGAAGAGCCCCTCAGGCAAACTGCACCATTTGTTGGCTGCAGCCTGTATTGATGGAGTCCTTCTGGCACGAGTCGTCAGTCTGCTGAAGAGAGCCTCATTCGCAAGACAATGAGTCGGACTTCTGTTTGCTCTTTAACACGTCAATGGCCCCGCTGAAAAGAGGGCCGCGGCTGGAGCGTAAGTGTCAAACCCTCTGGAGATCCACCGCCATGCTGTCAGGCCTCTCTCTCCTTTTGTCCCCCTCCTTCACTGGACGGGCGAATATGCATGGAATAGATAAGAGAGGTTAAAGGGCAAATTAGCCAGACTGTCTGAAGAGGGGTTTAGAAGGTGGTGAGGTAAGGGGGAGTGAGGGTGCTGGAGATTTGTGTTAAAATTAGATTTGAATTTCATGAAGGAAATACAGTGCTTGAAAAGGTGTGTGTGTGTGGGGGGTGCGGGGGGCGGGCAGTGTGAGCGGTGAGAGAGAAATTGTGCAGTGTGTATGTGGGACTGAGTGGTCTATATGATATAATGATGCCTTAAATTCATTACTACCTTATATCCACTTACTGCTTTAAATCTTTTTACTTTGAACACAGTGCTGTCTAAAAGCCGCTGCCACCTTAAATGCACTCTTACCTTATAGTGTTTTTCCTGCCACCTTAAACTCACTGCCTCCTGTATGACCATCACCGTAATGAAACGCTAGGCTGTGTACAGGCAGAGTACCTAACACACGTGTGTAGGGGTTAAATCAGAGCAGTACTTCTATAGCTCTTATGTTCACACTGAATCCTCTGTTCTTTAGAAATGCCTTCGTAAGGTGTTATACAGCGTACATGACTCCTTATAACGCCTGGCATGCTGTACATGTGTATAGTGGTTTTAATGATAACAGTTTATAAAGCCAACATGTGGCTTTATAGTGTTAGGCTCATAACGGGGGATATGTGTGTTAAGCTGTGTTTGTAGTCTGAAGATGTTTACATGTGTCTGCTATCTCATGCTGAAGTAGTGTGGCTCGGGGGAAATTGCTGTGTTCTGCTGTGTTAAGTAAAAGAGCATTCGCATAAAGCTGCTGGGAGCACATCGTTTAGAATACCAAGCCCAAGTGTGTGGTGCTAAGCCCGAGTGTTGTGCCGAGCCAGAGTGTTGTGCCAAGCCCGCAGCGAAGTCTAAATAACCTCCCCAGACACCTTGTGTGCTTTCGGTGGTAGTTACTTCAGCCTCCTGCAGATGGCGCTGCATGAGGATCTATAAATTCCTGTGAGGTGTGAGTGGTGGGATCCATAGATTGGGACATGGTGGTACAGTGGATAAAATCCCAGCCTACAGGGAATTCTCCTCGGAATTGGGCCAGGGAAGGCATCCACCACATCTGGACCACCTGACCAGTTCTTTGATGTGAGAGAGTCATGAACATTCATGTGCCTACCTCCAGAACCTTGTTCAGTACATGCCCAATCCAGTCCCAGCTGTTACTGCTGCTGGTGGAGGGGTTACAGGCTGAGGTTTCTCAGGTGAGCTCATGATGACGCATGTTTAATGTGAACTCATTCTGATTGTAGGGTGACTTGAAGACCATGTAGTGGATGTATGTATTTTTGTTTTGCCTACCGAACCATATGTATTGATATGAGCTGTTTGGACATCAGAGTGTTTATTCAGAGATCACTGGATAAAACAGACGTGCATGGGCCGATAATGCAGCACACTGTCCCTCACAGAGCGACCTAGCTAGAGCCCTGGTTCATACAGGCTTTCAGTTGTACTGTGTTTATTCATTTCATTATCATCCATTAAGTCCACCTCCACCCCCCCCCCATCCACTCCCCCCCCCCCCCCCCCCCCCCCTACCATTCCGACAAGACCCCAACCTGTCACCCCCATACTCCCCCCCTCGCACACCCCCCACCACCATACTACGCCCCCCCCCCCCTGCACCTTTGTATCACGGGTGCTGGTCATGCTCCTTCATGCCGCAGGCCGCTGCAGGCCTTGTATTGACTTTAGGAGACCAGTTGCGTCAGAACTCCTGCGGTACGTCACCAGACTCTCCGTCCTGTGATGCCAGGGCTGTAACGAGGGTCAGCTGCTGGTTTTCAATATCACGGCCGTGTGGTCAGCTGGGAGAAAAGAGGAAATGGGTTGTTCTGTTTTCCTGCCTCTCGACGCCCAGGGCCATGTATTTCCTGAGCTGCATGTTGTTTACGTAAACAGGGCTGGTGCTCCGCAGGCTTGGCTTCCACAGCAGAAGGCTGAGATCAGGCCCGCTGGTCCCCAGGTCCACAGGGATTGCGGTTTTCCAGGTGCTGCAGGGATGAGGAATGAATGATAATGGAAGCTGGTATGTGCACGCTCGGCCTACCTGCCTGCTTGGCTTTAATTCAGGGGCTTTAAATTGTGATATTAATGATGTACACAGCTGGATCAGGTGACTTCAGTACATCAGCACCACAGAGTTTACTAGTGTCTAATTTCAGTACACCTGAGATCAAAGCACTCACTCACTTACTCACCTACCTGCAAACCTCTAGGTAGTTTAGCATTTCCAGTTCTGCATTCATACCCATCTCATGTAGTAACCTTCTGTGAGAGAGCGTTTAGAGGTGGACCTCTGGTTCCGTCACCACCACTGTGAACTGTTCTGACTTTATCTAGAACAGAACGTTTCACACCGACCCTCTGAATCACTCTGTTTACATCTTGCTCATTTAATTAAGTAGGAATTCTGGTGCCGCTTAACCAACTTTCCCAACATTCTGCATAATAAAAGCATCCGGATGGTGTTCTACTCCAGTCAGAGGTTCTAGTGTACAGGTGGAGCTCTCTTCATGGTGTACTGGAGATACCCGGATGGTGTTCTACTCCAGCCAGAGGTTCTAGTGTACAGGTGGAGCTATCTTCATGGTGTACTGGAGATACCCAGATGGTGTTCTACTCCAGCCAGAGGTTCTAGTGTACAGGTGGAGCTATCTTCATGGTGTACTGGAGATCCCCGGATGGTGTTCTACTCCAGTCAGAGGTTCTAGAGTACAGGTGGAGCTATCTCCATGGTGTACTGGAGATACCCGGATGGTGTTCTACTCCAGCCAGAGGTTCTAGTGTACAGGTGGAGCCATCTTCATGGTGTACTGTATCCCATCATGCACTGCAGCCTCACCAGCTCTGAAAATGGTGAAAATGGCGGCGGGTAGCACTGGGGAGTAGTGGGTGTAGTGTGGTGGGGTGTGTGTTCAGGCATTGTTCACCAAAATAGCGCCCAAAGAAAACCGAATCTCTCTGGACGACCTTAACGCTGGTGGAGTTCCCCTCCAACCCCAGTGAAGCCGGACTCTTCAGGTGTCCTACTGGGAGCAGTTCCAGCGGAAAAGGTTATGAAAATGAATCTGCTGTTAAGTTGTGGAGTTTCTGAAGCGACCGACTGTAGGAGATGGTTTCTCCAGCTCTCTACAGGAAAGGGGGGCTTATCACGCAGCAGCCCCTGAACGGGGGTTTCCTGTCGGGGCTCTGGTCATTGTGTTGAGACCACACTGTAGGCCAGTAGCCTTTAGCTCCTCAGTCCCCACCATTGTGCTCCAAGGTCCAGGTTTTCATCGAGTGGTCTATTTTGGGCGTGTTATCGGTCAGACCTCTGGCCCGGGCGGCGGGATCATTTTTAATGGGAATGCCAGAGAGATTAAAGTCGCTTTCCCCCGGGTCCAGCCGTCCAGGCCATGCGCTGTCCGTGTTGATCCAGTGTTTTCAGAGCAGACCTGAGCCAGCTTCTGTGCATATTTGTGAGATCCAGTAATCACCTGGTGCATTGTTTACACTCGTCACGCAGAGCCTGTTTCCTGGCAGGCTGGCGAGAAGCCGCCCCGCGCTTCCTGTGCTGAGATCTACTGGAAATGCGCACGGTTGAACGGGGAAGATGCTGTCGGGTTGTAGTGAGAGGGGAAGCTGGACTGAGCCTGGAACGCTGTGGAACTCTTGATGACTAGGAAGTTTTCTGCTGTAGTTCTGTTAGAAACTGACTGGGAAGTTGTTGAAGTTGTTGTGAATGAGATTTCCAGGATTCGCTCCGGTCTGCAGCTGCAGGTCGTCTGTTGTTAAACTCAGTGAGCTGTAAAGACTGCGGAGTCATTGATCAGTGTTTTTCACTTCTCGGTAATCAGGGCGCGTTTTCTTCCCTGCAGTGACAGATGTTCAGTTTGGGCCCCATTAGTCCTCTATTACTCTCTTTACATGGCAAACTCTTCCGCAGTTTGTTCATTTATTCATTCATCATGTGATCTTTTGGGGTCATGGTGGGCACCGGAGCCTAGAGTGGTCCTTGACCAGAAGAGCGAAACCACCCTGGACAGGCCACCCGTCACGGGCATACACTTTTACCCCCACTCACTCACTTACTCGCACCTAGGATGGCAAACTAGCATCTCCAGTTCACCTGACTGCGTTGGTTGGCCTGTTGGAGGAAACTCGAGCACCTGGAGGAAGCTTTTAGCCCTACAGCTAACTGTACTAGCCCTACAGCTAACTGTTACAGCTAACTGTGCTAGCCCTATAGCTAACTGTTACAGCTAACTGTACTAGCCCTACAGCTAACTGTTACAGCTAACTGTACTAGCCCTACAGCTAACTGTTACAGCTAACTGTACTAGCCCTACAGCTAACTGTTACAGCTAACTGTACTAGCCCTACAGCTAACTGTTACAGCTAACTGTACTAGCCCTACAGCTAACTGTTACAGCTAACTGTACTAGCCCTGCAGCTAACTGTTACAGCTAACTGTACTAGCCCTGCAGCTAACTGTTACAGCTAACTGTACTAGCCCTATAGCTAACTGTTACAGCTAACTGTACTAGCCCTACAGCTAACTGTTACAGCTAACTGCACTAGCCCTATAGCTAACTGTTACAGCTAACTGCACTAGCCCTATAGCTAACTGTTACAGCTAACTGTACTAGCCCTATAGCTAACTGTTACAGCTAACTGTACTAGCCCTACAGCTAACTGTTCTAGCCCTATAGCTAACTGTTACAGCTAACTGTACTAGCCCTACAGCTAACTGTTACAGCTAACTGTACTAGCCCTATAGCTAACTGTTACAGCTAACTGTACTAGCCCTACAGCTAACTGTTACAGCTAACTGCACTAGCCCTATAGCTAACTGTTAAAGCTAACTGCACTAGCCCTATAGCTAACTGTTACAGCTAACTGCACTAGCCCTATAGCTAACTGTACTAGCCCTACAGCTAACTGCTAGAAGTAATAACTGTTAGCCCTGTAGCTTATTGCTACAGCTACCTGTATAACCCCTCATTCAAGTGCTGCTAGTAACAGCTAACCGTATTACATTCAGCTATCAGCTACAGCTGACGGCTCACTGTATGGATGGATAGATGTAGTGTCAGAGGGATCCCGGTGGTGACACAGCGCTGTGCGTTTCGTCCTGTGGGGTGATGGGGTGATCTGAATATGAGAGTGATGGTGTTCTTTCAGATCTTTATTTAAATACTGTCTGTTTTAAAGGTCAGTGGTTTGTATTTAATACAGTGCTGGAAAGAAGGCGAGGATCCACTCTCAGGCTCGGAGAGCTGTTCCTGAGCAGTTGTGCGTTCCTTCACGTTCCAGCATTCTGGCATGGCTTGCGAGGGGTCACATGCTGAAGTGAGGGGAAGCCCTGGTCACAATGCAGCCTCTGATATACAGTATGTGCACAACAGATGAGAATTTTGGCTGCCCTCCATTTCAACAGCAACGACCTCAGAGGCGTCCATAACTTCCCCATTCCTACCCTTACCAGGGGCAGGGTGGGGGTAGGGGTGGTAGCGGAACACAAACCCCTAACTCGAGTACCAGCACTCCTGTAAAGCTGAAGTATCAGGACCCAGTTCTAGATGACCTTGACTGAGTAATTAAAACTCGAAACTGAACCGCACACTGAAGCGGCCTGCAGCTCTCCTAAACTCAACTTTAGTTTTACAAATGACTGAGAATCAGAACACCGATAGCCCGTTACCGGATCGCAGCAGAGGACATGCTTTCAAGCGACTGAGTTTCTCGAACCTAGCGCTCCTGTAACCAGCTGTTTTAGCTAGCCACCTCACGCTAACAGCTGTTTAAAGTACTGCTAGTCTGCTGGTATGATAATCCAAACAGAACTTGGCTAAATTCATTTTCTAAACAGAGCTCTGATTTGGAGAGTGTCCGTGGGGTGGGTCGTGCTCTCGTGGATGGATCTGCTGATTGGGAGTGCGCTGATGGAGAACCCGGTGTAAACCTGGTAAAAGGTGCGTCTGAGGAAGTGAATGAATGATCTACTGATCAGATCTTCCTCAGTGTGAACCAAATATCCTAAATGAAGTTAACGTTCCGAGATGTGTATCATGGTGGTATGTTTTTCCGACATTCCTCATTCTTTCCTCTCCGTATGATCAAGTGGCTGAATGCTAGTGGACCCTGCGTGAAAGCCTTTGCTGCAGCAGCACTGAAACCTGGCCTAGGGCTTCCATGTCTGGGGTCTTGGGCTGGGGGGGTGGACACGGTGTGAGGAAGACTAACAGCGTTCCTGGGGGGAGAGTTTTAATGATTCCCAGAGACGGAGCGGATTCCACTGTTCCTGCTTATTTTTAAACCCCGGTTAAGCGGTTAGTGCTGACATCACTTTCCTCCATGTGCTGCTGGTCATACTCCACTCGGGCTGGTCGCAAAGGTCCTGTGGCGTTCTGCAAGAGTTGTGTGGCACCAACCCAACCCTGCCGCTTACAAACAAGCCCTTCCGGAGCGCGCTAGCGAGAGCTCTGGCGCTAATGTTGTTTGCACTGTGGAGAGTTTATTGTATCTGCTCGAGCCAGTTGGGATGTTTTGTTCTAATCAGGAATAAGAAGGCTCTTCCGAGGGAGGATACCGGTATTATAAATAGTACCGGGAATATTCTATTTCTGGGCAGTCGTGCATACAAATATGACCAGAGGGACGGACAAAACTGACCTCCTTTGAACCCTGTGTTTAATACAGGCGTGGACATGAGCAGGTTATCAGATTCCATTTAGTTTATTAATAAACTTCTGCTGGGGTGTAACAGGTCATCAGGCTTTAGTAAGCGGGGATATGTAATGTTAATTTTATATTTTATACAGGAGAGGGAAGAGTGTGAGCTGGTAGGTGCACACGTAGTGTATTACAGCTAATACAAAGCTGATTAAATAAAACGTCCAGAAAAAAATCAGCCCATAAAATCAGCTTTTAGCTACTGAGCCTCCAAAGACATTGGAATCTGTCTTTAAAATCTAGGATCTTTATCTCGAATATTAGCCACCAATACCACCACCTCTGTACATGCTCAGATGGCCCTGAAGCCCTTCCTGATTCCTAGTGTCCGAGACCGCACGACACAAAACTTTACACTAATGAAACTGCAATTTACTTTACAACCCGTCCAGCAAGGTATTAATGAAATATGACCTCCATAAACAGGTCCTCATTAGGGTATAATTACCTGTAACTACAGTCCTGGGTCCTCATTAGGGTATAATTACCTGTAACTACAGTTCTGGGTCCTCATTAGGGTATAATTACCTGTAACTACAGTTCTGGGTCCTCATTAGGGTATAATTACCTGTAACTACAGTCCTGGGTCCTCATTAGGGTATAATTACCTGTAACTACAGTCCTGGGTCCTCAGCTTCCTGTTCCACCTTAAATGGTGCAGTAGTTGTGGGTAAGTGAAGTACTCCATCACAGTTTAATAATAAGTGTGTGTGTGTGAATCTATACACATGGGTCTGATTGGACATCTAAACAGTATATACCGAGTCACATGGTGAAAGTTATTGTCCAGATATATGGATGTGACACTGTGGACAGTACTGTACGTCACGCTGTAGAAGGCGAAGGCTTCATGAATTCCCGTTCCGCTCTAAATGTCCTGATGATCCGTGTGTCTAACCGTGCCTTCGTCCAGAACGGGACAGAGGAGACACACACGGCTTAACGGGAGTCCCTTCCTAAACCCAGGAGTTGACTAACAGATACAGCTGCACCACAGTTTCACCAGCTATGGATGTATGAGAAGATTATACATGCGCTGAAGGGGCCGGGAGAGAAAATCCCAGGCCTGGAATTATGGAAAGGGTGGAGTACTGCTATTCCAGGGAATGCACACACCACAGCGCAGGCTCCGCTAACCACAGCACAACAACTGCTGTGATTGATTTGAGAATGACTGTATCATTAAAAACATATGCTGGTCACAGGACTCTGGCGGGGGGGTGTTTGGGTGGGGGGGGCAGGTGGAGGGAACGGAGTTTGGCAGTGGAAGCACATTCATGTTGGACTCTGTGGAAGGTCACGTCTTTGCAAGAGCAAGAAAGACTTCAAATCACGTCCCACACAGAACACGAATAATTAGATATGCATGTAGATTATTGATCTGGATGGATGGATGGATGGATGAATAGACACACTGAGTATTTAGTTTATAAAACTGAATAATGCTTTAATGTTTAAATTGGTGTAATGTTTGAAATGTTTGTGTAACATTAAAGAGCCCGTATCTTATTTACATACGTACCTGAGGTGTTAACCTGTCTGCAGGTCACCTGGACCCAGATTAATTCCAGCTGTGTTATTCTTCTCGAGTCTTCTTGTGTCTTATCTCTCTCACAGATTGTATCCCATGTGCCGTATATGTGCCACTACACACTGACTGGCAGTAGTCATGGGGTAGCAGTATGTTTGTCACGTCCGGGTTCATGTGTGGACCCCAGGTGTCAACACGGCGCTGTACAGACGGGTGGTGGGTCCATTCTGGTGTGAGGTGTGTTCTTATAGCGTGGGTTGGGTCCACCGCTCCACCTAAACGCTTCATTGACCGGCTGCTTTGCAGCCTGGTGACCAGTTACAGCCCTTCATGGACTTCCTGTACCCCACAGTGATGGGATACTCCAGCAGGAGAACCGGGCCCGAGGTGTCAGAATTGGTCTGAGGAGCGTTCTTGAGTTCTGACTGATGGTGTGGCCTGCTTGTTCTCCTGAATGAGACCAGTTGAGCATTTTATGGTACATGGTGAAGTTGTAGCTGTGGGTGGCTAGCCAGACGGCACAGCTCAACGTCACTCCAGATGTCTTCTGTCCACTTGTGGAGTCGATGCTGCGCTGAGTTGCTGCACTACGCAGGGCTAGGGGGGGTCCTACTCGACCCCAGATCCTGTGTCGTGACTTCTGGCCTGTCAGTGTGTTTACTGGTTAATGTGGGAATGTGTATAGTAAGGAGTGGATCCCATCCTGAGCCCAGTCCCTGGTGGTGCATGCACTGGACGTTTTGGTGTACATGCCCAGTTGGTTGTGCACTATTAGTTGAGGGTCGTTCTTTACCTCTCGCTCTCGGGTGGGTCATCTCTGGTGCTTCCATTTCTCGCTGTTCGGCCCTCAGGCAGGGCTGGCATAACAGATGAGCATGTCTGAGCTCAACAGGTGTCAGGTGACAACGCTGCGGTCAATGGCCGAGCGCCACGGTAAGATGAGATGCAGTGTTGAGCCCTGAGATCCAACCAAAACAAATCTGGTGTTGAGAAACATGGCTCATCCTCAGGAGCCCCGGCTGAGTGCTCATTCCACTGCTAGAGAGGTTACAGGCTCTGCCAGAGTTTAGCTGAGTCTGGGAACGATGCAGTCCTTCTCCTGATGAAAGCATACTCCTGGAGTAACGTCTGATCTGGAACTGCTGATGTGTGCGACGCTTCCAAACAGAGGAACCGCTGATTAGCTGGGGGAACGTTCCGGGTTCCTGCGCTGCGGCAGTGGGAAACCCAGGACCTCGTTATTTCCTTTCTGTGCTGTTTTTCCGTTTAGTAGATTCCTCAGTAACACTGTACCATTTGGTTCCTGTAATGCATTATAAGTGCCTCTGTAAGCGTCCATAATGCATTATAATACTTGACATTAGCCTTCATAAGTGTACATAAGTGATCATAGTCGTGCGCATTAACTGTTTCAGCACCAGTGTAAAGCTTCATAGCACAGTCAGTATATATCTATTACTGGTGAGGCCATCAGAATGCCTAGTAACCAATGCTGTGGTAATGATCCGCAGTGATGCTGTAACTCAATATACTCTAAAATATATATATACTCTAATATACAGTATATACTGTAATATATACTCTAATACACTCTACTATATATATATATATATATATATATATATATATATATATACACACTTTACTATATACTCTAACATACTCTACTATACATATACTGTACTATATACTCTAACATACTCTTCTATATATATACTGTACTATATATACTCTAATAAACTGTACTATATATACTCTAATATACAGTATATACTGTAATATACTCTGATATACTGTACTATATATATATATATAAAACTCTAATTCTACCAAATAAAGTTTTATAACCGCTCATAACGTCTAATAAACACTTAAGCTCTTTATACAGAGCTAAGGTGAAGTGATGTTGTTGGTGAGCCATTTATTGGTTTAAAATATTAATTTACATATTAAATGCTGAGTTTATCTGAATAGTTTCTCTACGTCTGCACTTTTACAGATCGACAACAGTATAGATTCTAACACGTCCTTTTGTGCTATGAGGTTTAATATTAGGGTGTTATAACTCTGTGTGATTATGAACATTAATGTATAGATTTATTGGGTTATGTCAAGTATTATAAAGCATAATGAATGCTCCGATACTGCGTTATGGATACCTGATGTATTTGAGTTCTGCAGTAGTTCAGTGTTGGGTGAAATTCTTGAAACGTGGACAGACAGCTCCCATCACCAGCTGGACAGAAGGCCTGACCAGTTTAACCACTGACGTCATTAATAACGGAGGAACCGAGTTCTGGTGTGTGCGGTACTAATGATGTAGGAAAATGTCACTCCAGAACTTCACGCTGTGTGTGTGTGTGTGGAGTGTAGAGCTGAACAGTGTGTGAGGAGCTGGAGTCATACACCTCCTGTGGAACTGGACGAGAGCATCGCATGTCGAAGAATTTGTTCCGCACCGGGAGCCAAACTCGGACACACCTTTTAAAAGCGGTGCCAGCACAGCTTAGGAACATTCCGGACACATTCCTGCCATTAAATCCGCACGAGGACCAGCAGCAGGATGGGTGGCTTTACACCTCATTCGAATTTACCCTCACTCCACGTCCTCACCACCCCTAAGGGCTACAGCCACAATTAAAGGTGCAGTGTGTAAGTGCTAGTGGTGAGGTTGTGTATTGCATTATGGCACTTAAGGTGTTATAATTACTATTTAAGGTGGAACAGGTCAATCTGAGCTCCTATGTAGATATTAAGCTCGTTCTAGATAACCAGAACACACAGCCATCTGTAGATACAGGTAATTATACACTAATGAGGACCCAGTTCTTTATTTTCGTTTCTGATTATAGACCCCGCCCCTTAATCTCACACACTGCTCCTTTAAAAGAACATGTGTATTGTACCAGTGAAGTTACGAGTTCTGATGTCCAGGTCAGAGCTGATATCTCCCAGCGGAGCACCGAGGCCCTGAGGAGACGCGATGGTAGAACCTTAACCTCCCGAGCGTTCCGCTGAGGCCGTGGTGCTTGTTTTCCGTGGCGGGTCTTCTGTTGATAGGAATGTGAGGGAATGTTTACACGGCTTGTGGGAATTTTCATACCCGGCCTATCCAGAAATCTCTATGTAGTCCTTTATTCCTACTGCCTCACCTTTAATTTAATAGCCCTCTAAGGAAGTGACCTCTGACCCCACAGAGACACATGTTTGGGCTGCACGCTGGACGTGTGGATGAACAATTACACTGTTAATGATGAATGTCATGCTCTCTCTCTCTCTCTCTGTGTCTCTCTCTCTCTCTCTCTCTCTCTCTGTGTCTCTCTCTCTCTCTCTCTCTCTCTGTGTCTCTCTCTCTCTCTCTCTCTCTCTCTCTCTCTCTCTCTCTCTCTCTCTCTCTCTCTCTCTCTGTCTCTCTCTCTGTGTCTCCCCGTCTTTCTCTCTGTCTCTCCCCGTCTTTCTCTCTGTCTCTCCCCGTCTTTCTCTCTGTCTCTGAAAAGTCTGTATTTCTCAGGTTCCTTTTTTCTACAGAACCTGATTTTATAGAACCAGGTTCTGCGGCTGTGGTGCTGTAGTGAGTGTGTGCTGAGTGCCGGTGTGTTGTGTCTGTCGGCAGGTTGCTGGGAGGCAGTTCTCCCTCTGGGACCAGTTTCTGGTGCGGGGCAGAGAAGACGGCCGAGAGGAAATGACGGTGGAGGAGCTGCTGAAACACGTCAAGGTTAGACCATAACCCCCCCAATAATCCACATCCCCAACTGACACCCCCTCCTCCCCCTCATCACACACGCACGCTTACCCCCTGAACCCCCCCACCCAACCCGTACTGAACATCTCACCCCAAAGCTCACTCTGCTCATTAGACAGACACCATCAAAGCCGGCATCCTTCTTCTCTCTCTTTCACTCCATCAGCACTGAGGACCCTCAACTTCCCCAGTGACCCCCACCCCATCCCTCCCCTCCTCTCCTTCCTCTTTACTGTGCTCGACTCTCGCCAAAGTTCTGAACATTTTATTATTATTATAAACAAACAGCTGCGTTCCTGAAAAGTTTCCACGTCCACATGATCACACACGGTTCTGATGAAGGATTTGTCCGGCTGATTTGGACTTTCTCTGAATTCCAGGACAAGCATAGCCTGACCATCACTGGCCTGTACTACGGTCCAGCTGTGCTGTACGCTGATTACTGCGATCATGCAGATCGACTCAAACGGAGGTGAGTCTGGTTTTCCCTTTGTGTTCCGCCTGTCTCGGATACAGTCAGGCTTATAGGAATCATAGAGATGGTAGTTAGGGTACAGAGGGTAATCAGTCTGCCAGGAAAGCCACAGTCCAGTTTACAGTTGACCACATACGGACATGATGACCTGAGTAATCCCGAAGGCTGATCCTTGTTTTGAGGAAGTATAAAATCAATAGAAGCCGGTAGTGATGGTTCGGCTCACTGGTTTGAGTGCCAGTGCAGTCATCAGATTCATGTGCTCAGAGAGGGGGGTGGGGGGCCGAAACGTGACCGACATTCCAGGATGCTGTTCTGCAGGCTGCATGCAGTTACACACATTCACCAGAGAGGTCTCCAAATCCCCAAAGCCTGCGCGGTGCAGCTCTAACGTCTCTTGACATGCACCGTAGGTGGTTTAAGTTTGGGATAATGCTCTGGATCCCTTCCTTGGGGACTGTGCATGGCTCAGCAACTCCGGTGGAGCAGCTTGATTATCTCCAGCCTTAGCCAAAACACCTCATCTGCACACCTGTTGAAAGATCCGCCGGCCCCTGGCGAGGCCTGGGAAGCCAGGCTTCATCTCCGAGGACAAATGTGAGGACAGAAGTGGAGCTATTGGTTTACAGCCTGGTGCCAGGTGCTGCACCCGTACCGCTGCCGGAGCAGCCTTCTGCTTGTTTACAGTGTGAGAGATTAGGGAAGTGTTGGCCCAACAGTAAAGGAAACGTGTGAGGTCTTCACGTGATTGGGCCAGATCCTCTCAGTGGCTCGCCCCAAGCTTGGAGCGTGAACAGGAAGCTCTGAATGGAAAAAGTCAGATTTCCTCGCTCTGTTTTCCTGGCATGGCTGTGACCTCCCTCTTCCTCTCTGATCATGCACCCCCCACCCAGCAGCAGGGTGTAGACGTCGGTGAAGTGCACCTCGCTCTGGAAGCTTGGCATTAAGTTTCTTGTGAGGGGAAATGATAGGTGCGCTTTGTTTTGGTGATGAAAGCTTTGTAGATGCTTATTTTGTGTTTAACCCTTTAAACGACCAGGAGCGGCCGACGGGCCCGGACCTTTATTACGCGCTGCGTGAGAGGAGCTCAGGCGGCGCGCACTGTCCTCCCTTTATTTCCTGAATCACAGGCCTTCAGATGTGATGTGACTGGAGATTTATATCTGCTGTGCTCAGCTGAACACTCACCCTGACCCTTACCTGTAACCTCAGGACCTCTCCCGCTGTCCTGCTAGCGCCGAGCAGTGTGGCCTTGCTCCACATTCATTATAAAGTGGTCATAATTATAATTATAGTGTTATAGAGTGGGGACGTGTGGGGTAGAGTACGGTAGGGGTGTGGGGTGGGGTAGTGGTTGATGTAGAGTAGGGGTTGGTGTAGTGTGGTGTAGAGTAGTGAGTAGGGTAGTGTTGGATAAAGGAGGATAGTGTGGGGTCGTGTTGGGTATGGTACAGTATTAGTGTGGGGTAGTGGGTAGGGTAGTGTTGGGTATGGTACAGTATTAGAGTGGGGTAGTGGGTAGGGTAGTGTTGGCTATGGTAGAGTGGTAGTGGGGTGTGCGGGTTGGTGTAGTGTGGTGTATGGGTTGGTGTAGTATAGTGTGGGGTCGTGTAGGGTAGTGCTGGGTGTGGTAGAGTAGTAGTGTGGTGTAGGGGTTGGGTGTGGTAGTGTGGTGTAGGGGTTGGTGTAGGGTAGTGTTGGGTATGGTAGAGTGGTAGTGTGTTGTACGGGTTGGTGTAGTTTGGTGTAGAGTTGGGTAGTGGGTAGGGTAGTATTGGGTGTGGTAGAGTAGTAGTGTGGCGTACGGGATGGGTATGGTAGAGTGGTAGTGTGGTGTAGTATAGTCTAGGGTTGTGTAGGGTAGTCTTGGGTGTGGTAGAGTAGTAGTGTGGTATAGGGTTTGGTGTAGTGTTGGGTGTGGTAGAGTAGTAGTGTGGTATAGGGTTTGGTGTAGTGTTGGGTATGGTAGTGTGGTGTAGGGGTTGGTGTAGTATAGTGTGGGGTCGTGTAGGGTAGTGTTGGGTGTTGTAGAGTAGCAGTGCGGTGTACAGGGTTGTGTAGTGTGGGGTAGTGGGTAGGATAGTGTTGGTTATGTTAGTGGTAGTGTGGTGTAGGGGTTGGTGTAGTATAGTTTGGGGTCGTGTAGGGTAGTGTTGTGTGTGGTAGAGTAGTAGTGTGGTGTAGGGTTTGGTGTAGTGTGGTGTAGGGTTTGGTGTAGTGTTGTGTGTGTGTGTGTGTGTGTGTGTGTGTGTGTGTGTGTGTGTGTGTGTGTGTGTGTGTGTGTGTGTGTGTGGTAGAGTAGTAGTGTGGTGTAGGGGCTAGTGTAGTGTGGTGTAGGGTTTGGTGTGGTGTTGGGTGTGGTAAAGTAGTAGTGTGGTGTAGGGGTTGGTGTAGTGTTGGGTGTGGTAGAGTAGTAGTGTGAGGTAGGGGTTGGTGTAGTGTTGGGTGTGGTAGAGTAGTAGTTTGGTGTGGTGTTGGGTGTGGTAGAGTAGTAGTGTGAGGTAGTGTAGTTTCGGAGGTTGTGTCCTGACCGCAGTGATGTGGTATTACGGTTCATTGACTGATTACCTACAGGGTGAGTAGACCCGGTTCAGTGCGGTGCCTGTTATTAAATAAAATAATAAAATATTAATAAATAAATAAGACCTGTCCCTAGAAACACCGCAGGCACTACAGCTGTAATCCACCCTGTAACCCAACACTCTACTGAGCATTACACCGGGGCAATACAGACGTTACTGTAAACAGATCATTACTGACACTGTTAACAATCAGCAGAACATCTGTAGAACATCTGTAGAACATCTGTAGAACATCTGTAGAACATCTGCAGGAGATCAGAACGAGGTCTGACTTGGACGTCCTTATTTCCACAGGGTGTCCGACGTGGTCCGGGCGGTCACCAAGATGGAGCTTCCGGCTGAGCAGCGAATGCTGGAGATCATTCCCTCCTTTGCTGAGGATGAGGACTGTGAGAAGGTCCCACCAATCAGATACCTCCTCAGTTGAGCTGATGGAGATCCAGCTGCTGAGCCCAGCTGCGATTTTATTATTATTTTTAAAGTTTATAAAATGTCTTAAAGTTTTACTAATGAGGGAATCTACATCCGGACACTGGTCTCCGTGTTCCTCTGCTCCGGACCAGCCTTTCTGCTTTGGTTGATTGGTTTTGATTGATTAGGCTTGATGACAGAATGAGGTTCCGCTGGATCATGTGACTGTTCTGCGTTCTAAACTAAATAAAGGGGTTTAATGTATTACAGTCTGTAGGAGACCCGGACTCCTCTTTGTGCTGAGACCACTGACCAGCAGCACCATGGGGCCACCAGAGCCGCCCTGGAGCCCGGAGCTGTTCTAGCTGGGACCTTTGTTATGCGCCTCCAGCACGCGCCTCTATCAGTCTGCCTCACTGAGACACTCGCAAGACAAAGCAGCTCAGTGGACATGCGCCATAAACCCGTCTATTCCGCTTATCCGGAGCGGATCTGTTCACTCCTACCACTGTTAGATCACACGTGTGGTTCTGTAGAAGGTACTGAGGACCGGGCTCCTCGGGAGAGCCTCTGATGTCCCAGTCTACAGGGAATTCTCCTCGGAACTGTGCCAGGGAAGGCATCCACCAAATCTGGACCACCTGACCAGTTCTCTGATGTGAGAGTGTCTGAACACTGATGTAGCTACATCCAGAACCTCGTCCAGTCCATGCCCGATCCAGTCGCAGCTGGTACTGGTGCTGGTGGAGATGTTACACACTGTTGGGTACGGATCTGTTACTGGGGACTCAGTTACTGTCCAGTGAGCTTATATACATACAGTTACAATATATATATATATAATAATGTACATTGTGTTTACACCATATCTAGAACACACATATAGACACATTATTGACTATCTAGAACCACCAGTGAACCTACACGTGTCTTCTGAGTGTGTATGGAATGTTGGTGATAAAAATCTGGAAAACCTGGAAGTACTAAGTTCCTTTGGGGGACTATTTGACCTCACAGTGCCCTGCAGCATGTATCCCTCCACCATGAATGGAGTTTAAGGCTGAGATCTTCTCCACACTATCATAAACAGCGTCTCAGACATCAGGCAGCGTATTCAGAACCACCTCCTGTAGGAACTTCCTGTGAGGGAGCTTTTAGAGGGGACGTCTGGTTACCTTCACCACCGCTGTACAGACGTTTGACTCAGTGGAGCGTTTCCCACCAAACCCACTCTGAATGACTGTTTACTCGATGACTGTTGTGCAGAAATTTGGGAAAGTCAGTGGAATTCCCCTTTGAAAAAGTGCTGATCCCAGAAGAGGGAGGCGGGGGAGCGGACTGTGGCGGTGTAGGTACTGGATGTAGACGCGCCGGCTGGCCGCGGTGTTGGAGCTGCGGTCGGCCTCTTGTTGGCATAAAGGTGCCCAGAACGGTTTCTGGAATGTTGGCTCAGAGGAGCGGCTGCAGCTGGAATTGTTTCGGATGAGCTTTTGTGTTTTTGTTACGACGCTAATGTTCTATTATCATTTCTGGAACAGGACTCTTCATCAGCTCAGTGTAGGTGAAGAGACTCTAGTGTCTCTCAGTCCACCAGTCTTTAATAGAAGCTCCTTCGTTAGTCCGACCCTGACGTCTACGTTATGTTTAAAAGTCCACCTAAGTACGGTAACCGATCACACGTACCGAGTTACGGTATCACTGATAACCTGGAGGAGGAGGAGCAGGGATGGAGGCGCTGGCGAGCTCGATCAGTCAGCTAGCCTCAGACTTCTGAAGGAAGAGCTGAACGCGAGGGCCGGTGCTTTAAGGAGAGGCATGGAGGCTGAGGAGAGGTTCAGGCTCTTCTGTCCTGCCATCTGGACCCCAAGGCTTGATCTAACAACCCCCTCCTCCTCCTCCTGCTCCTCCTCCTCCCCCCAGAACACACAGTGACCTTCTGAGGAGATCAAAATGCTCCACTGCAGGCGTCTCCGATGAGGTGTTGACAAGACCATCCTCCTCATCCTCAAACACAAACACACCGCAGGGTTCTCCTCTTCCTTTGAGACCGGTAGCCACTGCTGAACCGACTCCAGCACGAGTGTTGGTCTCCTTAGTGTTCAGCTGCGGTTACAGCTGTGGAACTGTCTCTGTTAGGGCAGCTGTTCTACTAGATCTACTAGAACCGGCACGTTCTCCACCTACTGGTACTGTTCTACATGCTCGTGAGGCACAGTTGGGCTTCTGGGTGCCGTAATGCATGTCGTGTGTGGTGTGGTGAGGGATCGTGATGGGTCGGCCGTATCGCCCGCCTCCGTGTTCTACTCGTATCAGCGCTGTTGGAACGAAGCCCTGTACCTCCGTTTCTGTATTTACATAAATTATGCTAATGTGTGTGAAAGGAACGCTCTGGATCCACTGACTTCCATTTAGAGTAAAGTTTATCAGACACCGGATTTACTTCAGAGTGCACCCACAGGAACCTGGTGAGACATGCTAACGATTCGGCGCATGTGACGGAAGCAAGGACGGGCCTGATCCCTGTACCTGACTGACTATCAGGTGGTCCAGTTACACGTGGTCTCCACTCCGACTGGTGCTGTCGGGTTCGTAGCAGGGAAGTAAACCTCAGCCGAGTCCGAAAGCAGTCAGGTAGGCTGGAGAGGCGTCGCGTACCCGGCGCTCTGTTTATAACGGCCTCGCTCGTTCGTTCGGCGGTTTTGATCAACGTTAGCTACAGTAAACTTTGACCGATGAAGCCCATTAACATAAACTTCCATAAACGTTTACGCATGGTTATGTAGCTGTCATGTAGCCTTATAAACGGGGCCCTACATGGTGTTACCGGACCTCCGTCTCGAGGACTGCTTTGGCTCTCAGTGCTCTGAATGTTCCGCTCCATCATGACCTGATGTTGGGGGTCTAAAATGAAAATATAAAAATCGTGTCCAGCTGTGACTCTACCGCCGCCCCATAACTAATCACAGCATCAATCATATCAGCAGAAACCAGGACTGGAGGTCGGGGCCACTGCCCTGCTGCAGTACCACCGCGGCTCCGTCTGCGCTGCTGAGAGGTGTAATATGACGATGATGATTCTCCTGTAGAGATGAAGCACCCTCCCAGGGAGGGCCCCTGCGCCCGCTCCGGGCCGGGCGGGGTGTGCCGGGAGAGGGAGGTGAAACTCTGCTGGTAAATATTATTTGTCCTCTCCCGCTGGAGCGCGGTGATGTAATAAACAAGAATTTTGTCCTTTAAATTATACGATGAATGAGTTTAATAACTGGGGCACATCAGCGTATCATTCCACCCCACCGTCGCATGCAGGAGTTCAAACAGCACGGACCAAATTACACGTAGACGTGTGGAATTTCTGAGGGAACATTAACGTTAACCCATCGTCTACAGGGACACGCTTACGGGGGACACGGCTGTGACCCTGTATGTGCACCGTGACGGTGTAGTGTTCAGTACCTGGCACTGACGCACCGTGACCTTAAACACTGTTTCCCAAGGATTCCCAAATCCTTACGGAACAGACTCGTTAATATTTACATACCACCACAGCGGAGCTACAGAACCAACATGGAGGACTATGTGGAGAACTCCAGCATTCCAGGCTGGGAAGGGAAAGGAATCCCACCTGTCAGCGGTACATGGCGGATCATCTTTAACCCAGGCTGGAGTTCTTCCTGTACACCAGCTTCCTAATCCAACGTTCCGTTCCACCTTAAATCCTGCAGCTTGAGTGTAACTGTGGCACCATTTAAGGTGGAACGGAGCAGTGACATAACCAGCTGGAGAACAGGAACTCCAGCTCCACATCTCTAACAGGATCCCGGAACACCTTTAATCCTGCAGTCTACACATTCCACTCCGGACAGATTCCCAAACCTCTCTGGACAATATGGAGCAGCTCCACTCAGCGTCTGACCCTGAAGAGACTGAAGAGAGGAGCAGCTCCACCTTTATTAGCACCACCACCCCAACAGCAGCCTGTAAGTAGCAGCCATGCTGTGTGATTGTATCCGTGTGTGGCGGTTGGAGCAGATCATCTTAAACTGAGAGCTCCATAGTGAGGATCAACTTTAATCTACTGTGTGTTGGTGTCCAGATGGAGCCAGTAGCTAGCACAGGGAACGCTAGCGACTAGCATTAGCTCCAAGTAACTAGCATAGCTAAGTATATAGTATGAGGGCGGAGCTTATTTACACAGAGGCTGGTTTTATTTAGTCTATTTCCACATGGTGCTTCTGTGTGATCATGTGTTAGCTAATGGCGTCCGGATCCTCGCGTTTCCGAGACACACACCTGAAACAAACACCAGCGAATTCCGTAGTTTTTTTCTGAAAGCTTTTATTTGGCTGAGCGTGTCGTTTACACATGAGAATAAAAATATAAAGTCATTCTGAATTATTGTCCGGTCCTTACGCCAGTGCCTCAGATGTACCCGATGATGTCATTGCATATTATGGGCTGTCGACTTCCGGTCTTCATGAGGGCACTAAACTGGTAGAAGTCTGTGTCCAGCTGGTGCAGGCCGGTGTGCGATTGGTGGAAGAAGGGCTTCGGAGTCTGAAACCCTACAGGACATGACATCCGTTTGGTGCGTGCCTCCACAGACCTCCCTCGGCCATCCATTCCCTTCGACATGCCGGCCAGTTTCCGCCTCATGTTGACCAGAAAGTCTTTGGCGATCTTGCGGCTCGGGTTGGGCTTTAACACGGCCGAGTCCGGACACTCCGGAAGGTCCATCCAGTTTTTTATGAGGTCCGCAAAGCTGTTGTCCCCCAGCACCAGTGGCTGCCTGTTGCGCCCTCTGGTCAGCAGGGACGTGGTCCAGTCTTCCGGCTCGCTGGCTTCGAAAGATGTCCAGCGCTCCAGGCAAGCGTCCGAGGTGGATTTGGGCCGGACTCTGTTGGTGCGGACGCAGGCTGAGGACGAGACTCTGACGTTTCTGGTCCTCCGCAGCACCACGCCCTCGTCCTGCCACGACGCTTCAGAGTATCCCGAATCGAAGTCCAGACTTTTCTCGCTGCAGGGGGAGCTGCGGGGAAGGCGGCCGACCCCGTCTCCCTCGTCCTCCTCCTCCTCCAGCGGACTGGCCAGACAGCAGGCCGAGTCGTAGGTGCTGCCGTCGGTGGACTGGGGGATCTGCAGGCGACTCAGGTGCTCTCTCTGCTTCTCTCGGCGGTGGCACGCTCGGGTCACGGCGTAGGAGCGTCTAGGGGGCTCGGCCGGGTCCCGCATCTGCTTCAGGTCCTGCAGGGAGCGCATCATGTAGCGCATCTGGTCCCGGAAGCAGTCGCCTGAATCGCGCACGCACAGCTGAGGAACAAAAAGGAAACAGAGTTAGAACTCGGACAGTGTTTCCCAGAGAACCATCTCGTCTAATCAGTCTAATCAGGAGATGGTTACAGGTCTGATCAACACATAAAAAAAAAAGAGAGAGAGAAACGTGTACGTCCTAATTTCAGTCTGGGAAGTAGTGACATGCCAGATAAGCCTGATGGACACAGACAAATTAACTCCACACCATCCAGACTGAACTCGGAACACGGAAACACGTTCCTAGGTAAAGGATCTCGGGATGTTCTTATCCCAACCACAAAATAAGGAATTCCAGATTTATGGTTTCAAGGATTTCACTGGAAAAGCCATCAGGGCTGTAACCCGGTCTGATTCAGACAGTGTATAACGTTAGAACCACAGTGTGGAACCACAGAAGGAAAACGTTCCTGTTCTAGCTTTTAAAAGGTGCTGTAGGTTCTGTGGGCTGACTGCTAACGCTCCAGTAACATGTCTGGGTTATCGGGTCCTCTTCTGGAGATGCTCTTTCCTGGTTTGGTGGATCCTCCACACCGAGATCTTATGAGAATCCAGTAGTGCCTCGCTCTGCACACCAGATACATACATGCTGCAGGACCCGTGAAGCTTTCCAGAGGCGTCCCGGACATGCTGGCGGTCGTTCGGCCAGGGGGAACACCGAAGACAGCAGCTTGGAGGGTGAAGCAGTATGACGGCGTACGTTTGTTTTAGAGACACCCAGAATTTTGGTTTTTAGACATTCCGGTGTCCAGGAGCTCAAACAGGAAGTCCTGGACTCCGCAGGGCCCCGCTGGGTGTTTCACCTTCGTGCTCTTGAACGCACGCCGTGCTGCCAGCTCCAGCACTTCTACTGGACCATCCAAAATAAAGAAATGTGGTTCTGGTGAAACGTTTTCCCTTCACCGGTAAAGTTGGAGAGTTTGGAGATACGAGGTTTGGTTCCAGCAGCAGTGATAATGTAGTAAAGGACCCTTGAAGAACCTCCACCCCCTCCACACCACCACCCCTCTGAACCTACAGTGAAAGCACCTCTGGCTTCTTGTTCACCACCATACTTTCTCCCGAGGTGAAACGAACCGGCACCCTTATCCTGATTTCTGTGGCGCCTGGAGCGGTTAACCGAACGCCCGGTGGTCCCTGCACACCCACCCGCACTTAGAACAAAGCAGCTGCACGAGTGAGTAACCTTTCCTTTGATTCAGATTAAAGGAATCCAGAGCGAGTCCTCACGCGGAGCAGCTGCGTTTAACAGGCCCGCAGCACATACCCGCAGAACCTTCAGCACCCATATAAAGACAACCGGGCCTTCAGTGGGAGAACCGGAGCTACACGGCCCCCGAGGGAACGGGCTCGGCGCGGGATGCATGCGAGTGGTGTGCCTCCCTGCCTCTGGAGGAGAGGAAGAGGTGGCTGAAAGTGAAGCGTGCCGCGTCCCCCTACCCCGGCCTGCAGGAAGGAGGGTCAGCGGAGGAAATGATATCACTCTGTAACCACGCTGCACAATGTGGGTCAGAGTTCACGGCGAAGGATGGGGACTCTTTCTTGGAGGCCGAACTGGAAAACAGAGTTCTGAGATCCGGAACCCAGCGGTGGAAAGCGAAGAACCTGAACCCTGTGCTGCGATGACTCATCTGATCACTAGATGACCACATGAAACACCACCCCCACCCCCACCCTCCAGACTACGAGCAGGGGGCTTCACAAAGTCCCTAAAACAACCCGAGAATTCCCAACTTCTCCTGGACCTGCCTTGCTTTCCCTTGCGGTTCCTCCTGCTGCTGGAATTCCCGTGGTGGAGGTAACGCTGAGCCTGTGGCCCGGTGGAGGGGACCACTGACCACTCAGGGCTGTTATCACAGCTGTGCCAACGCAAGCACTTGGGTAAACGGAGAGCAAGAGGGGCCGGGGAGCCAGCGGGTCGCTTAAGCCTGTGAAAAATGGGTGGAGGTGATTCCAGTCCCACAGAGTCCAAACGGATCCCTTCCTGCAGCCCTGCTCAAGACCACGAGCTGGTTCTACAGGGAGCAGCCCTGGAACCGTCCACGAGGAACCGCTCAAAGAACAGCGGGACAAGAAGGGCCTGCACCACAGCGGTCGGAACGAGAACTCGTCTTGGTCGTGCTGACGTAACGATAAAGGGTCTGTGGTTCTAGACACCACATGCACATTTCATGATGAACAGTGAAATGACCTAGAACCACTTGGTTCTACTGACTTCCATTCAGAGTGAGTTTGTTCCTCCTCCTGTGAAGCTCTCATGTGGGAGGTAGGAGGGCGAAAGGGACGTGTGGGACAGACCTGATGACCATTTGGTGCAGACTGAAGAACACCACACTGTTCTACGAGGGTTCTGTAGAGAACACTGGGATACATGTAGAACCGCTCGCCTGCTGAGCGGTGAAGTAGTTCCATGTTCCACTAGAAGGTGTTCAGCTGCTGCTATAACCTCAGGCTTGCAACACTGGACGGAACCTTTAGTGCTAGAACCAACCTGAGGAACCACTGCACCACTGAGAACCTTAAAGCGTGCCTGTAGGGATGCTTATTCGGTTCTTCGTTCTAAACAACAACAAACAACAACAACCACCCAGCAGCCTGTAGAACGGAGAACAGGTTCGGGGTAAAGTCTCAACTCACCATGATCTCCTCCTCGTCTCCTCCTCCTGCTGGATCTCCCTGGGTGAGGTGAGGTGTGAACGCTCCTAGGGTCGGGGTGATGTCCAGGGAGTCGGGGTCTCCTCTGCAGGTCAGTAAGTCCGCGTGCAGGGCTGCAGAAGGCTGACCAGGTGCGCGTCCCGCTCCTCTGACTGCTCCACACGCGTTTGGACTGGGAGGCGAACACCCAGCGCTTTTTGAGGAGCGCCTGTTTCCCGTTACCAGAGTTCCAGCCAATCAGCGCGAGGCACCGCGCGCAGACGGCCAATCAGGAGCGAGCTGGAGAGCCGGGGGTGGGTAACTCTGTATGCTAATCAAGATCACACTTTCCATCAAAATACACTATTTATTTATTTATTTACACTAGACGACTCACTCTGTGTGTATTAAAATGGTTATTTATTATTTAAAGGTTTTACTGTTCATATTTGCTTACATTATTAACATATATATGTATGTATGTGTGTGTTATTAATTATGACTTATTATTAATGGTTTGTTTATGATGCTTGTTTATATTTAATATTATTACATTTATATCACATATAATTAACAGTATATATCAGTATGTATGTGTATGTGTATATATATATATATATATATATATATATATATATATATGTGCAGTTGGAGCATGATGGGGGGGGGTGATTTTGTGGACAGACTGTCAGTATGAGAATGAGTTTGGTCCCTGGAACCCGGATTAGGACCGTCCCACTCCTGCAGTACAGCCAGAGCCCAGTTTGGAAATCTGCCCGCTCAGCTAAACTGAAACAGCTGGAGGAGCTGCCATCTTGTGGTCGTGCGGTGCACCTGCAGGTGGGATTAGCGCACTAGGCCTCTTCACACCCCGCACACAGCCTCAATGGCCAAACATTAGTGCTCAGTGTTCGCATGTCCAGGGGGACAATACCTGAGACATTCCAGACATTCCTGTCCACGCCAGGCCTGTGGTCAGAGGTGTGAAAGTGCTAACGGTGTTTCCAGACTGAGCAGGACAGCGCCGGGTCCAGGATGCGAGGTTCAGGTGCCTGAGGTTAATCTGGTCTCCTCCACAGCGAGACTAATACTACATGCAGCTCAGAACTGCGTCAGTCTCAGGGTCTCAGTTTCAGAAGGCTTTCTGCAGGAACAGGTCCAGCAGATACAGAACATGCGGCCTTCTAGCTAGCACCCACGCTAGGTGGACGAGGGCGTTCAGGACGGTGTAGAGTTAGGTACATGTTGTTGTATGTGGTGGTTTACTGAAATGTAGGTCTTTCATAGCGTATAGTACAAACACCCCGTCCACGTGTCTCTATACGGGACAAAGCGGGTATTAAAGTACTGCAGCCGGTCAGGACTGGGGGGACCGTAGCCCAGGTTAGTACGGTACGGCTGCTTCAGGCGTTTACTCCAGCGGCGCTTTCACAGCGAGTGTTCAGTTTACTGTTCATGTACTAATCAGTGATAGGCACGGTCATACTCAGGTGTACTCCCTTACACTGACCAGTGCAGAGGAGGGTCTGAGTATGAGTATTCTAGCCCTGTACGTAAACACAGTCCAATATCAGTCTGGAAATTTGGATTTATAAAGAATTTAAATATATATTCTTAATCCGGCGAATGTCCTGTTTGTTTATGTTTGTAGTGCACTGCTAAGGCTACATGCAGTTCTAAATAAAAACCCAGTGATGCACATTAACGAGCAGTAATAATATATAGACACTAGAAGTCGTTGTAAAGTTGTAAACGTGCAGTAAACTTCAGGTTCTGTATGTGCTTCATGCCATAAACTGAAAAGTGGGAGATGCTAAACTGCCCCCGGTGTGAGTGTGAACGTGTGATAACCAGATTAGAAGATGAATGGAAGTATGAGCTGGTGAATCATAAACACCCAGAACTTTACTAATGTAAACTAGATGTGTGCTCAAGTTTACATCATCACTCAGAGTAGATGTAAACTTTCAGAAACCGAAAAGTGGCCCATTTAGTCTTTAGAACTAAACCAGAACACCTGTAAGCCACTACAGGTATTAATACACTGACCCAGGAAATGTACTTTAACTGTACTAAATAAACTCAGAGGTTCCGTTTCCAGGGTAACAGTAATCTACAGGAGCTCCGGAGAGCGTGGTGTTAGTCTGAAAGTCTCTCCTAACTGTCCGAGCTGATTCAGATAAAAACAACCTCTTAAAATGAGAAAATAGCTTTTTGATATTAAATGATTCTGATGGGCTAATAGACTTTAATGTCTTTATCTAAACCGTGTGTTCAGGCTGTACAGTGCCTATAGGAGGCGCCGCCAGCTTGCAGCCTCTGTACAGAACTGTTGATTGTTATTGGCGTAAAAATGTGCTGTAAAAACATTAAACGTCCCACAGATTAAAGTTCTCCCGGGTTTGGTTTTCCCGTGTGTCCTCAGGCTGTCCAGTGTGGAAAGCGCGAGGCGGTTAACGTGGCGACCCTTTGCTGTAAAGGACACTTGACGCACGTTTACTTTACATAACTGTTTGTAAATGTAGCATCAGTGGGACACAAATGGCGGCGCTGATTGTGGAATCACCCCGATAGCCCGGGTGAAAGGCCGCGTGCTCGGCCTGTAGTTATCTGCAGGCCTGAAATTTAAATGCAGTCCGAGTGGCACTTCCACGCTTCGGAGCCTGAGGAGATGAAGCTTTGCATGTGAATACCCAAGTCCATTATCCTAAATGGATCTCGCATAGAACCAGACGGCTGGCTCAGACATGCCTAATCAGCCCATTCAGGTAGAGGAGATTTCAGGACGGGTTCTCTTAGGCAGCTGTTCACACACCTCCACTGCACTCAGGGGCTCGACCGCAGGAGCCCACAGCAGCGGCGTGTCCTCGTACTGTATGCTAAAAAACCGGCACAGGGGACACACGTTTCCATACTGCAGCCAGGTAAACATGAATAATCAACATTTCTGAATTATTAAATCAGCAGGAGGTGAACTCCTTCAGAGCGGATTGATGTGGAATCTAATACTAGACTGTTCCCAGTGGTGGTGAAGGTAACCAGACGTCCCCTCTAAAGTCTCCCTCACAGGAAGTTCCTACAGGAGGTGGTTCTGAATACGCTGCCTGATGTCTGAGACGCTGTTTATGATAGTGTGGAGAAGATCTCAGCCTTAAACTCCATTCATGGTGGAGGGATACATGCTGCAGGGCGCTGTGAGGTCAAATAGTCCCCCAAAGGAACTTAGTATTTCCAGGTTTTCCAGATTTTCATCATCAGCATTCCATACACACTCAGAGACACGTGTAGGTTCACTGGTGGGTTAGATAGTCAGTACAGTGTCTATATGTGTGTTCTAGACATGGAGAACCCTGGTTCCCATCACCACCACTGTAAAGAAGGCCATATTTTTCCGTATGGTGAATTCGGTAGAGTTCCGCTTTAACAGACTCAGGCACGCAGGTTGGTTGAGTGCTGGGCTGTGAACTTCCGTTACTTGTTAGCTACATGACCTGGGGACCCAAATCCCGCCTTGTGTTGACTGTGTAAGTTGGAATCTTCAGTGACCTGCCCGCTCCAGTTTCCTTCCCAAATCCCACGTGAGGAAAGATTCCAAAAATCATGCAGCACAGAGACTGTCGGGGTATGTACAGTAATGAAACGGAACGGGGAATAAACCACAGGGACACACAGGAGGGCTCACGCTCGTGAATCAGGTTTTATTCGTCCAGGGCATTTTCATACTCATCAGACCTCACCCTCTCCTACCGCCCCCGTCTGCCTTCTCTAACTTCTTTATTTTGATACTGTGAACTGAATCTGCTCTAAACTCTACAGACAATGTGAAAGGCACGAAACAGAGTGTGGAAGAGAAGGGGAGTCGGGAACACGAAAGGAAAGGACAGCGAAAGACGAGAGAGTTATGTAACTCACGTATTAGTCACAATTGTACAGTGTTTATCAAAGAGAAGCAAGGATTTAAACGCATCAGCGAACCGCGGAGAGCGCGCCGCACCGAGGCCCAAACAGAGCAAGCCGTTATTCTTCTTTTTTTGTGATGTGGTCCATCATGCAGTACAGTTGAGCCAGGAATGTGGAATCCACGTGTAAGTAAAAAATAAAGCAGAACTCGTACGGATTCGGTCTGTGCTCTCGAGGCATTTACAAAACGAAGCGTCACACAGTTAGGTTGAATAAAATGCTGCGCATCTGTTAAAGAAAAGGAAACTAGTATATATCAAAGACTTTAAACCCCTCCCACCCCTCCGCCCCCTCATACTCAAACTAAAAAGGTCAAAGGGGCGAGAGAAACATTTCAGAAAATCATTGTTGCTTTTTTTTTTTAAATCTAAAGAAAATACCTCCTTAAAATGAAAATATTTACAAAACATAATAATAAAAATTAGGTGCAGGAGAAGGTGTCTCGGGAATTCAGTGACTTGGGATTTCGCGAATATATCTTCTTCTACTTTTCTGTATGTCTTGGTCCTTTTGTACCCCCCCAGAGGAGTCGCATAAAAATTCTGGGTAGATGTTTGGTAGGCAGTCTGGCATTGTGCTCACGGATGCTAGTGCAGATGCACCACCCAGCCGAGCTTTCCCTGGAGAGAGAACACAGGAAAAGGCTTGAGGTAAAAAATCCCATATCATGGAAAACTGGTATTCCAAAATAAGAGTCTGAAGTAGCACACACTAGCACCGTGAACCTTTGTAGCATTGGGTACTCCTACACTACACCCTGCACTTCAGGACGTTTATATGGGTAGGTGAGTTTGTGCTTGAAGTGGAGTGGGGCGTGGCCTATGCAGGGCTGCTGAACAGCCCGGTCATCACGAGCAGACTATGGATATGCGCCACATGACTCATGTCACACCGAGGCCGTCAGTACGGATCCCCTGACTCGCAAATGGAGCAATTTTGGAACCAGTGAGGACACTGATGCTCCACCTTTCTGGAATGTGGCGTTCTCTTTAGATACGCCGGTTCTCTTTCTGGTTTATTGGTATGGATGTGCATGTAGGTGTCAGTGTTTACCTTGGCATCGTCCCTGGTGATGCCCTCAGAAAAGCCCGCAGTCCTTCAGGTTGTTTTTGATGATGACGTCGGTGACGGCGTCGAACACAAACTGCACGTTCTTGGTGTCGGTGGCGCAGGTGAAGTGAGTGTAGATCTCTTTTGTGTCCTTCTTCTTGTTCAGGTCCTCAAATTTAGTCTGGATGTAACTTGCAGCTTCATCGTATTTGTTGGCTCCTGAATAACAGAGGAAGAGGAGAAAACTGTCAGCGGGGGAGGGGACTTTGATCTGATCACCAGCTGAAGTTCAAAACGTATTATAAAAAGTGATCAATTATTCAATAGTTCAGTCGTGTGCAATCAAATGATTGGTTGGCAGCTGAGGAAATGAAAGGATAATTCAATCTGTTGAGAGATGAACAGAGTAATAGAAGATTCTAAAATGAAAGTATGAAGTTATAATAGAACGGGGGTCCTGAATAGCTCATATAGAGGTCAGTCCTGAGGCAGGTGATGGGGAAGTCCTCTAGACTGTAACACTATATAACATATCCAATAATAATCAACTCCGTAACTCCCAGAACATCAAAACATACAGTTCAGATTTACTTTAAACCTACATCCTTTTATCTTACTACAGCAGCTTCTTATAATGAAGACTTGTAATGGGGAGAAGTGTCTCTCATTCCCACACCAGGAACGCCTGCGACGTATGAGTATGTGTACGAAGCCTCTCGTGAGAACGGCATCATACACCAACAACTACAGAGCTACAACAGCTATCCCAGGTAAAAATGATTATATAATAATTAAAATTACAATATTTAATGTATTAGAAATATACTTTAATAAGCACATTAATATTTGTGTGCTGAATAAAAGTACAAAGTGTAGATAATACAAATACATTTTACCTCAGTAGTATATATATATATATATAGTAATGTACTAGATATGTACTTTAATATGTAATTAAGTATATCTAAAAGAAACCTGTGGTGTCTCAGAATAGTACAGTTAAATACAGTTAGTTCTATTGAAGTATATATTTAATAGAAATAATTATTATATTTAATTTACTAATATATGAATATATCACAATTTCAGTACAGTAATTGGAACTAAGGGTGCAGTTTTTTCTCCTGGGATAAGAAGAAGCTAGCTCTGTATTCCCGGCATGGACATCATGTGTCCCTTTCTCAGAGTGTTGTAGTTTTCCAGATGATAAAAGGAAGTAATAAAATCCTGTAATATTTCTCCTCCCAGTAAGTCCACATGATTCTCATCTTCTGATTGTGTTTGCAGGTGCTGTGCCAAATTCTGATTCCCAAGCAGAATCCAACTCCCCTTCAGATGCTAGTGTGTACTCTGTCCCACCCAAATCACTGAGACAGGTTGGTGGATGCAGGGCTGTTTATTCATCTGTAAGTTCAGCTGCCAGCCAACAGCAGGAGTATCTCAATCTGTGGTGTATCTCCCAGAATTCACTTTGCCTTACTGAAAAAGCAGCTGGCAGCGTTTGGCCAGTAGATGGCGCTGAACTTATTTGGAGGAATTCCACTAATCTATATTCATATATAGCAGTATCTGTTTAACACCGGTACACTAATCACACGTTATTGTACACTACAGATCAACCTCGCAGCTCCAGTTACTCCCAGGTGTGAATGATTGAAACTATGAATGTAATGTGTTGCTTCTATACGCCTTCGTGAAGCGTGAGCACGTACAGGGAAGTAGGAATTTGCTGTCGCACAACGTGGACAAAGACAACACCAGAAGAGAAAGAACCCTGTGAACTGAACCTTAAGCTCAACTAACGCACGCGTACCGTAGACCATGATTTGTATCTACAACAGTGACCAGAAAGGCGAATTACACTCCACCACTGTAGGGGGAGCCAAAACACCAACCCTCACATAATGCTGCACATAAAGTACATACACACTCTTGAGCTACTACTGAATCTGTATGACAGGTGAGCGGCGGAACAGGTATGCAGGATACAGACCTGAGTACTCAGGGAAGCAGATGCTGAGAGGACTGCGTGTGATCTTCTCCTCAAACAGGTCCTTCTTATTGAGGAAGAGGATGATGGAGGTCTCGGTGAACCATTTATTGTTGCAGATGGAGTCAAAGAGCTTCATGCTCTCGTGCATGCGGTTCTGAATATAAAAAAGAAGAGAGAGTGAGTGAAAGAGAGAAAGAGAGAGAGAGTGAGTGAAAGAGAGAAAGAGAGAGAGAGAAAGAGAAAGAGAGAGAGAGAGAGAGAGAGAGAGAGAGAGAGAGAGAGAGAGAGAGAGAGAGAGAGAGAGAGAGAGAGAGAGAGAGAGATGCTTTAGTAAAACCAGTGGAGATGACCAACAGTGTCCTAAAGGTGGAGCTGTTGCACCGAGTTTGGGTCTCTGTCTCTTCACGTGGACTTTCAGGGGATAAAACATTCAGCGCCACATACGGCTTAAACAAGAGAACCACCATCTTCATCCTCACCATCTCCTCATCCTCAGCCAGCACCAGGTCATACGCGCTGAGGGCCACACAGAAAATGATGGCTGTCACGCCTTCGAAGCAGTGGATCCACTTCTTCCTCTCTGACCTCTGACCTCCAACATCAAACATCCTTTAAAGAGAGAGAGTGAGGGAGAGAGAAGAAGAGAGAGTCCTTGATCAGTCATCAATATTTCATGAGGCCCTTACCTACATCCATCTTTAACCATTTCCTTTAGGTAACTACGGCGATAGTTCAGCCTGGCTGTAAACCAGTGTCTGGTGTTTTCTGCTTTAGGAGCTGTTGGGCTAACAGGGGCTAGACGTAATGGGTGCTCGTACGCCGCCACCGAGCATCGTGGGTAATTCACCCTACACAGTTGCCTCAGGCTGTGTTGTGCTGGTAGGTAATCCCAGCTAGGCTTTACTATAACTTCCACTGATAGTTACAGTATCCTCATGGCTCCAGTGCTAATCTGAAGAGGTAAATATGTACGGTAGGGGTGGATACAGCCACAGGTCCTACAAAACACTTTATTATCTTTTAACTGTGATATTAAAGCTGCCACGGACGGTAAATCTGTGTTTACATAGTTACACTGTGAGATGAGGAAAGTTCAGTTCCTAGAACTGACATACCGTAAACCTCAAACACTGTTACACCGCCTTCAAAACAAAAGAGGACGGAACAACGGGCAGATTCCCAAATCCTAAACTGCTACGGAACAGACTCATTAATATTTACACCCCCAACATCTACATACAACCACAAAGGAGCTACAGAACCAACACGGAGGGCTATGTGGAGAACTCCAGCGTTCCAGGCTGGGAAGGGGACGTCTGCACTTTCCATTTCCCTCCCTTGATGTTCATCTTTAAACCAGGCTGGAGTTCGTCCCATTCACCAGCTTCTTAATAAAATGTGCTGTTGAAAAATTCCCAAAGCAAACTGTATAACAGGAACTTCAGCTCCCACATCTTTAACGGGATCTTGGAGCAACTTTGTCCGGAGTGGAATGTACAGACTACAGGATTAGTTTCACAAACTCTTGGACAATATGGAGCAGCTCCACTCAGGGTTCGACCCTGAAGAGACTGAAGAGAGGAGCAGCTCCACCTTTATTAGCATCACCACCCAACAGTAGCCTGTGAGTAGCAGCCATGCTGTGTGATTGTATTACTGTTTGCCACTATGCCATCTCTTCCACCGAATGTAAAAACATGAATGATTAATGACACTGTTTCTAAATCTAAAATATTTAAATTTTGTACTGTATCGATTTCTTTTCCCGCCCTTATGGTCTTAGGTGATGGACTGTCCTGAAGATAAAGGGGGTGGAACTATGCCGATTAGATTTTTGGCTACGCTACTCAATTTGAAATGCTGAAATTCCTGTGCAGCTTTGCAGGAATCTTAAAATGCCAAGTGCTTCTTTCAAGACAGTCTGTGTTACACTGGACGTCTGGGATCCATCTGTCCAGTGCAGCCTTTATTTCTGGTGGCATTTCCCAGAGAAAAGTTTCTATGGTTACAGGAAGTGGGACAACAGACGAGGTGACATTTTTTCCCTCCTTCTATTGATTGTTGTCATGTATTATTCATTGCACCAAGCGGGATGACAGGAGCAAAGCTGCAAGCGGGGTGGAGGTCCATTAGGCACTTGGTTCAGATTAGGGATATCACAACTTGGTTTTACGGCTGGACCCGGTTATAAATCATACTCGAAGGACTTGAAAAGGACAAACAAATCTTGAAACGGTACTTAAAAGGCAACAGGCAGCCTGACAGACGGACAAGGGCGCAAACCCAGAGGTAGGATAGGCTCTCACTTGAAGTGCAGGTCCTTAAAAGTGAAGTGTGTTTCCACAATGCCGGTGGTTTTCACTCTGGTCCTCAGCACGTCCTGCTGGGTTGGAATGTAGTCGGCTTGTGCTATCCTCTCCAGATCATTCAGATAACTAGAGAGAGAGAGAGAGAGAGAGGGAGAGAGAGGGGCACATACACAATTACGTCATCCCGACAACTATAAAGATAAACGAGTGTAGAGAACAATGAATGAACGTGAATCATTAACGGAAGAGGCAATAACAATAAAGGAAAGGCCTGGACTCTGGCTCTTCTCCACTTCGCCGCTTCCCTCTGCACAGCCTTGCATCATTACTGAAGAACAGAGATTAGTGCAGGAGCTCATACGGCACTCACAGAACCGTACACAATTCATCGGGGCCGTGACAATTTTCATTATTCAGCACCTGCTGTGTTGGATCCTCCATCCAGCCTGGTCTCGGCTGTGATTTCCCAGGACGCTCCTCATTCCTTCAAAGTGCTGAGCTTTCACTCAAACCCAGATAATCTTTAGTCCTCGTCTCGGACACGCCTGAAGAACTCGCACTAGCGACACTAAATCCTCACAAAACAAACGACTCCAGCAATCTGAGACGCGCTGGAAACCTATCCAATGATGATTCACCTCAGACAGCGTAAACATGTTCAGACCCCACCACAGCTGGCAGCAGTCTCTCTGTCTCTCTCTCACTCCCTCTCTCCCTCCCTCTCTCTCTCGCCAGAAATAACCCTGTTAGGTCACTGAGCCAACTCTACAGGACAGGCTACGGTCCTGAACGCTTTGCTAACTGAGACCATTTCTATGGCAACATTGGCTTGCCTGTTTTCTCTTCTCTCCTCCTCTTTCGTTCCCTCTCATGCTGGCTGTTCATACGTGATGCTTCAGCGTGCAAAATCAGGGCTGAAGAAGACAAGGACGCGGCTTGGGAAGACAGCTCTCTCGGAATTATGAAATCGCGAGTCGTGACAAAGCTAATATCTGGTTCAGCTGGGTGAGAATGACTGGAACTGTAACACTGAGTGAGACGTCGGCCTGTGTTTAGGTGTAAACAGGCTCTAGAGCTGCAAGAGGAGGATAAAATGCTGGAGTTGTGATTATACTGCTACACAGCCCAGTTCTGATACATCAGCATATTAAAAAACTGACTGAATCAATAAAATGACACATTACTGTAACAACACAAATACCTTCTTTCATTGTCATGTAAACTCATTTAAAAGAATTTACAAAGTCGAATCTGATCACTGAATCACTATACTCGTGCGATAATGTGAGATACTGATCCTCAACCGCAGTACACCAGGGCCACCATCTTACAGCATTCCCTCCTATTGGGTATTATTGCTGAATTAATCAGGACTAGTGATGCTCTCTTTAGGGATGCACCAAAGCACCAAAATGTCTGGCTGAAGACTGAAGGCCGAATTCCGAACACCTTTTCTCAGTGTTTCATTCATTCGGCCACTTTTTCACCACTGCATTAATGAAACAGGCTAAATCCCAGACAGCAAGCGGATGTGGGCCACATTTGGCAAAGATACAGCACTGCTGGCCCACTGTTGGCACTGGCAAGGTGCTGCGAGCCAAAAGGTGGCCCACATGTTTAAACCGTGCCCAGAACAGCCTTGGTCCACTTCTGGTACAGATACGGCACAGGTGCCTACCTTTGGCTGAGGTGTAGTCCTAATGTGGTGCATATGTAGCCCACATCTTGCTACTGGGAGTGTGTGTGTATGCATGTGTGTGTGCACGCCGAGATGCTGTCTGTGTCACTGTAGCGGCTGTGTTCTGTTCTGTACTCTGTTCGAGCTCCGTTTGGCACGATTGCTTGAAACAGACTAAGAGCTGGGAGCGGCAGCATGCTCCGGTGTGACTTGCAATGAAGAAACCGCACGTTCAGGTGGGTGCTAGCCCAGAGCAGCTGGCTCTACCTCTGGAGCTAAGGAGAAGTTCCACTCTGGTTCCCGTCTACATCTGGGAACTAGACAAAGTTAACAGCATCAGTAAAACATCACTGTCAGAGATACATTATTACAATTTCGGATGCCGGCTGAATAATTTCAGTGCATCCCCAGTTCTCATAATAAAGGATGAAAGTACTTTGTGTCTATTAAGCCCTCATGATGCCCACGATACAGTGTAACACAACAACAAGTTCGTCACAACCACAAAATCTACTGAGGACTCTAGATATCAGAGATATCACTATGCAAGTCCAGCCTCCTCGCTGTCTGAGGTCATCAGCTGTACCCTCAGATCCTGAGACGGGGGACATACAGAAATAGGTCCGTTTCCCCAGCATGGCCAGCGCTCATTCTCAGCTGTGTCCCCTGTGGCAGTGGACAACACAAACACGTCCAAGCCAACAGCTCCTCCTGCTCCCTAATCCCGTCCATTTGTGACACCACACTGAGCCCATCTGTCTGGGTCGAATTAGCAGATCCGCTGTAGATCCACTGTAGATCATTTTAGCGTTCTTTCTTTCTTGTAATTGGAAAAGCGCTGGGTTGAACATACCCTGACTGGTCATCTCTGTAGTAGGTCTTAAAATGCACATGCGGTACACAGAGCTTGTACGGGAACAGCTTCTCCAATACTCACAGTGAAGCTGCACATGAATGAATGCTAATGGGGAATCAGTTAGCATGATCTCATTTGAATAACACACGTGATTTAACTGCACAATTGATCCGATTTTGCTGCAGGCTGGCTAGTATGAAGAGGTTGGTAAAATTCATTTCATGAAGACTAGCCTGCAGCTAGAGGGTAACGGTGGCACCATTTAAGGTGGAACCATTCACAAAAACAATTCCAGCTCCCATATCTTTAACAGGATCCCTGCAGTCTGAACATTCCACTCCGGACAGATTCCCAAACTCAATATGGCGCAGCTCCGCTCAGCGTCTGGCCCTGAAGAGACTGAAGAGAAGAGCAGCTCCACCTTTATTAGCACCACCACCCCAACAGCAGCCTGTAAGTAGCAGCCACGCTGGTATAGCTCGTACAGGTAACGTTAATTACTAGCATTAGCTCCCAGTAACTAGCATAGCTAACTCAATAGTCAGAGGTTGTAAGTCGCTCTGGATAAGAGCGTCTGCTAAATGCCTTAAATGTAAAATGTAAATGTAAGAGGGCGGAGCTTATTTACACAGAGGCTCATTTTATTTATTCTATTTCCACATGGTGGGCGGCACCTTGCTTCAAACCAGCCAATCAGAGCAGAGCTCATCTAATAATTCATGAGCTCACCAAAAGAGGGGAAAGCCAGATCATAGGCTGGAAATGGGCACAGTGTAGAACCACATCTGGGGGACCAAAGTCACATACCTGCTACGTAGAGCACCAGAGGACAGTTTACATACTGAATAAACACCTCTGTGGCAGCTTTGAGGTTAAGCAGCAAGTGGTTTAGAGAAAAACGCTTCAGCATCTTTAGCTGAATTTTCTCAGATCAATCTCAGTTAAGGAGACCAGATTGTGAGATCTATTTCCATGACAACAGAGAAACTGCTACAGATCTATTAATTAAAATATACCACATGCCCTGAACTGCACATCTATCGCAGTAATAGGGATGAAATGAACCACAAAACGAAAGAAGCTCATTATCTAAATCCCTATTGCATAATTTCTCAAGACATTCCATAATTATTCACCCTGCTGGATTTTTGAACTCGTCGTTTCTCATCTCCAATCTGCCAGTGTAATTTCTTCTACTTCCTGATTACAGAGTTCCAGATTTTGCACAGCGCAGCAGCAGTCGACAGCTGTGTGGAGTAAAGATGGGTGTCACTGTGAGGCAATGACAGCAAGGAGCTTCAGCCGGGAGGCCTGAGGACACGGATCAGTCGCAACTAAACTAATACAGCAGCGGGAATGACATCAGTCTGTAAAATCCCCCAGTGTGGAATCAACTCCTACAGGGTTCATTGGTGTCCAGATGGACTTTATAGGTGTCACTGAAACACTGTGGATTTTACAGAGAAGCAGGACGCAGATCCTATTCGGTTGGTTGTGATATCCTGCTAATCCTGTTTGTTTAATTAACTTATTAAATTATTCTCTCCTCCATGTTAAAAGTATTGTTTGATTGGCGTACTGAATCGAGAGACTCAATACTGAATAATACAAAATGACATCCTGTATCGCTGTACACGCCATGTCGTTGTAGATACACATGCAGTGGGACTGTGTGTAAACGTATGTATATATTCTCCTGGGGACAAACTTGTCTTTACATTGGGTCGAACTGTTATGAGGAATGGACCAACAAACATGGTCCACAAAGCTATACTATGTAGGATTTAGGGATTTGGAGACCTCTCTCCATATGAAATTGGACGCGATGCATGTTAGAAGATTGGTGCCTAGAACCCCCACAAGCAGATGAATCGGACGTTTGGAACCATGCTGAAAGACTATTTTAAGAGACATCAGTCAAAGCATGGTGGAGGACGTGTCTTTGAGGTTGAGAGTGAATTACCAACTATTAATAATCAGATCTGATTTGCGATTGAGACGTAAACATCGATTCTTTTGAGTGTGTGAGACCCCACTATGTAAAGATGATGTGGTCCAACAAACTTTCAGCATATCTGCCCTGGTATCTCCAACTCTCAGCAGCACACACTCATGTTTATAATTTTTCTCACTTAGTAACGACACTTTTTTGGTTGCAGTTCAACATTTTTGGCACAAAATCAATGCCTCATTCTGAATGTGACATCCAGCTTCTTTTTGTGATTGTGACAGTGATAGTAAATACGGCTCCAGGTCCACCTGCTGGTCCAGCATGGACATGTCTGCTCACTCCGGGGACAGATATTAATCAGTTAAAGAAGACAAAGACAAATACCATGAGCAGACTGCTGCCATTAAGATAAGCTAAGGTCAATTTAGCGAGTTCTGACTGATGATGTTCCTGTGCCTACATCAGCATACAAACGGGAACTCTCACTGTTCTAGACTGATAGGGACACGGTCGGTCTAAAGCACGAGGTCAGCAGATGGCAAACACTCTCCGAGCTTCGAGCAGAAAACAATCTATTTACTCTCATTCTGTCTTGTCTGAAGTTTTTTCCCTCTTTAATCATTAAAGTAAACGAGAAAAGAGTGGATCTAGTTAAGCTCCAGGCTGTGGCAATGGACGCCTCCTTCTGCCATCCAAATGAAAAATAAATGCAGAGGAAGGAAGGAAGGAATGGATTAGGGGTTGGGTAGAGAGAGAGGCTGAGAGCAAGAGCGAGCACAAGCTCCTCTCAAGCACATTTACATTAACAGTGGCAGAGGTGGTAAGGGGGTGGGGGAGGGAGAGGGGGGGGTGCAGCTTGCATGCTGAGTAGGTGAGGGATGGAGGAAGAGGAGGTGTTTTTATGCTGAGTAAACACATTCGGAGCGTCTGGCCTAGATCTGAGGAGCAGGTAATTAGCACAATATTCTGCCTCACAAATCCAAAAGGTCAAAACATCCCGCCAGCCTCCGAGCAGGCTGAGCTTGAACCACGTCTCTGCAGCTCCTAGGCTTGATTCTGCTGTCCACATACTGAGCTAATATAGGGTTTGTTATTATGGTATTTGTTAGGGATGCACTGAATGTTCAGCAACGAAAATTATTCACAGAAAGTGATTTTATTTTAGGTTTTTGGGCCAAATAAATGTGGTGGTGAACATTCGGTGAACAAGGGAAAGGACCAAATAAAGACCTGTTACCTGATTCTACTTCCTGGGTGTAGACAGGGACCAGAGTGTTATTCGGTTCATAAAGAACAGAGCTGGTGGCTTTAACAAGTATTACAGTAGACAGCAGTCTCTCTCTCTCTCTCTCTCTTACTCGCTCTCGCGGGCACACACGTTTTCTCTGCCATTCGCTCTCTCAGTCCTCTCTCGTGTCTGTATACTTCATTATGTTTGGTTTCGGCTAATCCATAGTGTTTGTCTTTATGATTCTGATGCTGCAGGAGGCCATGTGTGATACGTAAACCGTGGAATCCAGGGATCTACACAGTCAGGGATCTAGGTGATCAGTATTACAGCTACATAAGGTAAATAAAGTAAGGCAGGTAAGGGCACTCGCATTAATCACCGGTACTACATTTACATTTAAGGCATTTAGCAGACACTCTTATCCAGAGCGACTTATAACCGTGCATAGTGTTCTGTTGGTTAATATTCCAGCTGGTACAGGAAGGTTAGAGTCTAGAACTCACCATGAGCTCAGACACTGCCCAAACAAGGGCCAGTGCTGATACCTAGAGAGGAAACATGGAGAAAATGATCTTATCAAGAAAAATTATCTTCAACCCTCACCATGACCCTAAACCCTCACCCTGACCCTTAACCCTAAACC
>JAMWET010006090.1:50000-57500 GCA_024036415.1 Prochilodus magdalenae
GGTACAGCATACAGTTACTGACACAGACAAAAGTACACTAGCACACCTAAAACATCTGTACACCACGCGAGTAATGGTGTACTCACACTAGGTCACCTGTACCGTGCCATCCTGTTCCAGACGCAGCACAACAGGGTCAAACCATGATACTACCACCACCATGTTTCACAGATGGGATAAGGTTCTTATGCTGGATATGCAGGGTTCTCCTTTTAACCAGAATGCTGTCTTTCGTTCTCCAAAATGCACTGTTCCAGTAGCTCCTCTGGCTCGGCCTTGTGGTCTTTATCAATCTGCAGGCGGGCAGCAATGTTTTTTAGGAGAGCAGTGAGGTTCTCCTTACAGCCCTGCCATGCTCACCACTGTTGTTCAGTGTTCTACTGATGGTGGCCTCATAAACATTAGCATTAGCCCCTGGAGCCTTCAGCTGCATAGAAGTTCTCCTTGGTTCCTTTCTGACCTTGTGGACTAGTACACGTCTTGCTCTTGGAGTGATCTGTCTTGGTGGTCCACTCCTGGGGAGGGTAACGGTGGTCCCGTACCTCCTCCATTTGTAGCTGGGCTCTCAGACTGTGGATGGTGGAGTCCAAACTCTTTAGAGAGTCTTCCTGGTCTTTATATAACACAGGGCGCCCACTCACACCTGATCATCGTTCCACTGATTGAAAACACCGGACTCTAATCTCACCTCCAGATTCTCTGCTGATCCTGGAGGTTCACACGGATATGAAACACTGGACCGTTTTCCTCTATAAGCAGAGGGCCAAGTATTTCTGTCTCATTTTTGAAACTGGATTTACTTTTTCTACTTTTAGGACTGTGTGTGAGGATCTGATTCGATTTTAGGTCAGATTTATGCAGAAATCTAAATTCTTAAGAGTTCAGAAACTTTTACGCACCACTGCATGTATGTTGAGAGGCAAACTGTGTGAACTGGACCGGTCACCGAACTCTCCCTATAATGTAGCTTCGATGGGCAATCTCTATTTACTCCCTTTAACTGCAGGGCAAATAAAATGATGGGGCAAAGTCAGAGCTGGGCACTGGGTAGTTCTTGCTCTGGTGCTGTTGTTACATAATGAACATCATAAAGATTGACTAGCACTAAACTAAAGAAGCAGACTTCACAAACACGTCTTGGCTGAGCCACTCCATTTGGACTAAGGGGGAAATTACATACAGTGAATGTCAATTACATAACGAGCAAACACGATCCCGCCTCCAGCTCTTCTTACGCCCCTGTAACGTTTTTATTTGGCCCTCCAGCAAACCAAGGCAGGGTAACGTCTGAACAAGCTGCTTTTCCTTTTTCGCTATGTAGTAACTGGGCTTTGGAACTCGCCACTGTCCCCTCTCATGAAAAATGGATCTGGAGCCCGAGCGCCCCAGAGAATTGTGAATTATTAAACCATTCAAGGCCAGGCGTGCACGTAGATGCGTGCGTGTAATCACAGCCTTTCAGTTGCATTGAAAGTAATACCCGAGGCACTCCAACACACATTAATCAGCGAGAGAGGGTGGACTTTTCAAACAAGTGCTGGAATAGCTCGTAACGCAGCGCAGATTCTTATTAATGCCGACTCCTGCACAGACTTTCCAAAACATCTGACCAGCTAACTACAGTCCCGCAACACAAACCTTCTCCCCCAAAGCCCACCAGGAGTCGGATCATTCCCGCCTCAGGGTTTTGACCATTTTTAGTCTGGGTATGGGAATAGCAGGACAATATTTTTCTTGATGTCTACTAACGTCAATACATAAAAATGATCAGAATTACTACTAATAATAATGCTGTAGGGAAAAACACAGTAAACAGAGTCTGGCCCAGTTTCATCTATATTAACCAACACTGTACTATTAGTACAAGGAATCAATCATTACATACCAGTTACATATTAAATATACGCCAATTTATTGTAAATACTGGTATCCACTATCAACCAAACACAACATCAACCTTTACTTTTTAATATTCACGTATTTTAATATCCATGCGGTATCTCATGTTGTGCAATGTTTAGATTGGGGATGGTCATTAGCTGTTAATCAACAAACCCAAAACTCAGGAAGGCCTGTCTAAATGTATTTGCTGTAGATGCTGTATTGCACGCTTATGAGTGCACACCGTACCTGAATTCTGTTTTAAAGGTGCAGTATGCAAAACCTCCTCACAGGCTCAAACAGACCTTAACAGCAGCTGATGCACCTGAAGGCAGCCTATGCACTATTTAAGGTGGAATGGGAAAATAAGCAGCAGGTGAAAAAGAACCGAGCTTCAGCTTCGTTTAAAATTAAAAAGCATGTGAAGGATTAGGGGGCTGCTCTGGTTCTGCTGGACAGGCGGAGAACGTTAACCTATTCTGCTGCTTCACAGAAACTGTAGGTCGGTAAAGTTTTGTCTGGTCTGCTGATGTTTGCGATAGTACACGATCGCCATCACGGCAGCGACTGCAGCAGCGTTAGTTACATCACTCACTGTGTGGTTGGTGCTCCAGTGTTATATCATGGCCTTTGCCTGTTTACAAAGGGGTGGAGCTTCTGAAGGACTGCTGAAGGAACGGGTGCAATGAATTCCATGGGTTCCAAAATCTTTCAAATGTTAATATCGTTCCAAGTGGCTTGATGTGAAATGGCGATATTAGTGCTGTACCGGGATCCCTGGTTCCCATCACTTCCACTGTGAAGGAATCGGTCGTAGTCAGTAAGCTTTGTCAGGAACTCTTTAAAATGGTGCTTGTTGTAGCTGTGCTGTTGTCCTGACGTTCCCAAATGCCACTATTTTTAGCAGCATGCTTTATTTTTCAGTGCACTTTATTTCTCGTCACGGAACCAAGCCCCTATTTCACCCTCACATGTGGGACTCGTTCCTCAGACTGCACGATAAACCTGGTTGTTCAAATATTGTTTACTGTTTACTGTTATTTAGACATCACCAATAAAAAATAAAAGAATATTTTCTTCACAGATGGAAACAGTTAACGTGCAGATCGTTGTCTAAACCGTAAATCATTTTGTGCTTCATGCCGTAGCAGAGCACAGCACCAGTGGCGTCCCTTGCATTGAATCAGGACGTCCTGTGGGCCGAGCCGGGACACACACTGGTTAATGCTGTTTTCAGCATTTAGTGAAGGCCGAGTCTGGAAAACCGAAGGGAATGTGTTACAGTGTTTTCCAAGCGCTGTGATATCACAGAGCTATTATTTCTCCCTGACTCAATAAGCAGCTGACCCAACAGGAGGGAGAGCACACGTTTCCTGCAGATTACAGTGACCCACAGACCTCTTCAGCCAACCACGGCTGCAGAAAAGGTCAGACCGTGGACAAAGAACATACGAGCTGAAGAAGAGCCACCTCTCTTTAGGGAGAAGGAAGGAGCTCACAAGACCTGCACACTGTATACCACAGTAGTCTGTACTGCACACTGTATACGCCCCCTGTGTGTGGTATACAGTGCAGTAACAGGTTCTGTGTAGTACACTAATACAGTCACATGACCAGTTACCTCACATTTACCTCAGAGCTGTTATTACTGTATCCACTGTTTAGAGCTAGCTGCTGCTAACGCTGCTCAGTTCACCTGAGGTACGGTTAGCCTAGCGGTTAGCTCCCCTCGACTACTTCACTCTAAAACTGATCCTCTAAAGTGAGTTCATCTTTTATTAATCTTCAGACCTGTATATTTAACTTTCTGAGGCTCATTCTGATGAACACCACCCCATTACCATCACTACACCCACAGTTATACTCGGAGTGGGCTGCGGTTAGCTCCCCAGTGTTACCCGCCGCCATTTTCTCTGGGTGGAGCAGGCTGAGAGCGGGTGAGGCCACGGTGCATGATGGGATACCATGAAGATAGCTCCACCTGTACACTAGAACCTCTGACTGGAGTAGAACACCATCCGGGTATCTCCAGTACACCATGAAGATAGCTCCACCTGTACACTAGAACCTCTGACTGGAGTAGAACACCATCCGGGTATCTCCAGTACACCATGAAGATAGCTCCACCTGTACACTAGAACCTCTGACTGGAGTAGAACACCATCCGGGTCTCTCCAGTACACCAGAGATCTTCAGTTTGGTCACATAGTCATTTCAAATACAGCCAGACTCTCAGTAATCTGACCTGGAGAGTCTCATTTAGTACAAAAGATTAGAATCAGTTTACATACCTGAATAATCTCACACTTAAATCAGATCACTACCATTTCATGATCATGTCCATGATACAGTGGTCACGTCTGTAAGGAACTAACTAAACCTAGAGTTGGACTAAAACACCGTACTGTCCACCCTCACTAGACAGAGCTAGAAGTAGTAACTTTCTGACGACCCAAACCGATTAGGGTGGAGCTGCTCCTACATCAGCAACAAAGCACAACTCCTGACGGCAGTCGCTGCCCAGAGCAAACACGATTAGCACTTCCTGACAGCAATGCCCACCAGAGCAGCATCTAAAGTAGGACAGCTTTAGGAGTCATTAGGAGACGGTGTCCATTAATCATAAGTAGACTGGGTCGTATTCGGCTAAAAGCACAGTGATAAAGGTCTGCTGGTGCCGCGTCTGGCACCGCAGGTTTACAAAGGAAATGAAACACTGCCCTGAGATAAGGGACCGAGATGCTATAAAACACAGAGGCGCATTATCTCTCCACTGATGTCATTCTCAGAACAAACGAAAACAAACAAAAGGGGACAGTAGAGTTTTATTTAGGGGAACAGTTCAACACCTTAGCTTTCCTCATTAGACCTGAATTTAGTCAATTAAAGATAAGTTCCCCAAAACTGGCTCATTAGCTAAAGTAGCTAACAAGTAATAAAAGCTTATGTCTCACTGATTAACATCAAAGAGCTGCATGCATTAATCGCCATGCCCATGCGAGTTCACTCATCGTCAAAAACATTTCTACAAACAGCTGCACCCAGAATAAATCAGCCCACAAGAATGAAACTTGATGTGTAGGTCGCACACAGTAAGACGTGCTACTGATTCACGCTTCACACTCGACCGCACATGTGGTGCAAGTAAGGACGGGCCTTGACTCTGTACCTGACTGACCCAACAGCCACAACTGCAGACATCAGCAAACTGTGATGTTCTCCATAAGTCATCCTGGACTACATGCACACAGACCGTTACCACGACTGTCCTTAACACCACGTCACCGTCACCAAAGACTGCAGTGGTGTCGTACCAGACTGTCATGGAGTGACTCAGAATGGCAGCGGGTCATCTTCAGTGACGAGTCCCGCTTTAGTCTTGGTGGAGACGCCCAACGAATCCGTGTGTGGAGGCACCGTGGTCAGCACCGAGATAGACGGTTTGTAGTCACACGTCCAGAAGACCTGGTGTCCCTCCACCTCCACCCCTACCGCACCATCTGCAGGAACTGTGTGAGGATGTAAACACGGCGGCCCGGCTCCATACTGAGAGACAGACTTCTGTATGTGTAGCTCAATAAATATTGATCATATCAGTCTAAATTTATCATCAGTTATTGATCCTGGTCACCTTTATCTTCCTTCCCAACACACCTGCACTCCCACACCTCCTCCTGGGAGCTGATATTCTTTAGATGAGTGTAATATCTCCGATAACTTGCTTATTTGGTTTCTGACAATGTATGTACACCATAAAGCTATAACAATAGTGGTAGCAATTACTTTAATAAATAATTTAGGGCCATTAGTTAGGGCCATTTCTGTTTGTTACCTCAGTTCAAATTTAAAGAGGCATCTGACACCAATAGTGACACCAGCATTACTGCAATACCGCAGTCATGTGACATCTACTGTGGACTGAGCTCATTACCCTCATCGTTAATTATGTCTGGAATTAGTTCACGGCTTTCCTAGCAGCACTAGCTAGACTGTAACTGAGATCTGTTCATCTGAAACACTGGCTGTCTGCGTACATTCTAAAACTCATGTTATCTACTGTGGCTTTACGTGGTCTCAATTTGGCTGTAATTGACTGAGTGGGGCTCTGTGGGCTCAGAGGTCTTCTGAGTTGTCAGGGCTCACGGTTCTCGGGGCTCACGGTTCCCGGGGCTCACGGTTCTCGGGGCTCACGGTTCCCGGGGCTCACGGTTCTCGGGGCTCACGGTTATCAGGGTTCTCAGGGTTCTCAGAATACTTTCATTACATACAATGGTTCTGAAAGTATTGAAGTTTCTGCGATGACTACACACCACAGACCACATTCAGTTTTAGAGACTGAAGAGAGGAGCAACTGTTCCGTTTCACTGTGTACTTGTATAGAGCTGAAACAACAATAAAGCCTTTTGAAGTTGAACTCAATCAGCTCCACCTTTATAAGCATCACAACCCCAACATTAGTGTGTAAGTAGCCGCCATGCTGTGTGATTGTATCCATGTTGAATCATAAATGATGTTGAATCTTAAACTGAGAGCTCTATAGTGAGTTCCATAACAGCTTTAATCTACTGTGTGTTGATGTCCAGATGGAAAGCCTGTAGCTAGTATAGGGAACGTTAGCTACTAGCACTAGCTCCAAGGAACAGCATGCCTAACTAAATAGTATTGGGGCGGTGCTTATTTATAGAAGTAAGAAATGCCTGTTTTATTTAGTCGATTATCACATGGTGCTTCTGTGTGATCATCGGGGATTAGGCCTCGCTGTAAACCAGCCAATCAGAGCCGAGCTTATCTTATTATTATAAGATCACCAACTAGGGGAAACAGCTCATTTGATTCTATAACTCGATCACAGGGGGAAATGGGGATGTAGATCCACATCTGGCCATTTTTCACCCAAATCAAAGTTAGTTACTTCTATCAGAGAACTATTTAATACATTCTATGGAAACTTTAACCTGTGCTTCACAGCTGGTTAGAGTTGTGTACAGCACTCTCACAGTTAGCGGCACTATCCAAGTCTCCTAAACTTTATAACACGAGTTTAATTATACACACACCACATTACAGTATTGGAACAGTAATGAGATCAGGCGGAGGAGGGTGAATTAGATGAGGTGAAAGGAGAGATTATTCTTTTACTCACTTCATCTGCTTCACAATGGTGCTCTTTCCAGACTCGCCCGCACCTGCAAGAGACAAGATGAAACACTGAATCAAAAACTACAGAAATCAAATAATACCAAACTAGACAAGCAAAGGCAGCCCGAATCGATTCAGAGGGAAACGCTTTGGCTCGGGACGGTATGGACATGTAGGTGACCACAAACTGAGCAACAAGACAGGTAACGGAGCAGCTGCACCTCCATCATTTCATGCTTACAGCACCAAACAGGTGTTGAGAGGAAACTGGAGACACGTCTCTGTTCTTATTTAGCCCGGCCTAATAATAACTTTGTGCACTTCTGGGTTTGGGTTCTACTAGAAGAGATTTACAAGATTCAATTCTACCCTATTTCCCTCATACTGTGCGTCTGTGTTCACCGTCTTCCTATTAGAGCTACTGTGTATTTAAGCCCCGCCTCTGCGATGCTGCTGTTGGTAACTGACGCGTCTCTGATG
>JAMWET010006090.1:62500-75000 GCA_024036415.1 Prochilodus magdalenae
GAGTGTAGGTGTAAAACCAGAAAGGCTAAAATGGCTTTGATGTGACTCGGTCTAAAAGCGAATGGTGGCAGGACCACAGACGTAGAAGATGCTTCTAGCAAATTCAAACCACTCAGCTGCTGAACGACCACCGCACTGGCGTTCTCTGCACTAACCTGTGACTCTATGCAAAAATCAGCACGAGAGAGAGAGAAAGAGAGAGAGAGAGAGAGAGAGAGAGAGAGAGACAAAGAGAGAGAGAGAGAGACAGACAGAGAGAGACAGAGAGAGAGAGAGAGAGGGAGACAGAGAGAGAGACAGACAGACAGAGAGAGAGACAGACAGACAGAGAGAGACAGAGACAGAGAGAGAGACAGAGAGAGAGAGAGAGAGAGACAGACAAAGACAGAGAGAGAGAGAGACAGAGAGAGACACAGAGAGAGAGAGAGAGAGAGAGAGAGAGAGAGAGAGACACAGAGAGAGACAGAGACAGAGAGAAAGAGACAGAGAGAGAGAGAGAGACACACAGAGAGAGAGAGAGAGAGAGAGAGAGACAGACACAGAGACAGAGAGAGAGAGAGAGACAGAGACAGAGAGAGACAGAGCGAGAGAGACAGAGAGAGACTGAGAGAGAGACAGAGAGAGATAGAGAGACAGAGAGAGAGAGAGAGAGACACAGAGAGAGACAGAGAGACAGAGAGAGAGAGAGAGACACACACAAAGAGAGAGAGAGAGAGAGAGAGACACACACAGAGAGAGACAGAGACAGAGAGAGAGAGACAGAGAGACGTGGCATATTTGGTAAAAGCAGTCACTGGTTGTCAGAAGTATGAGGAACACCTGTGCCGTGACAACTGAGGCAGGGAGAAGGTGCGCTGGCGTGGTCCAAGAATGAGCTTAACTGTGGAAACTTCTAAAAATGACTTCTCTGTGAGAAAGCTAACAGGAAAAGGGAAACCGGTCCAAATTACACAAACTTGCAGAAGTGCAGTCTAACAAATGTTCACTGCGTTTGTTTTGGTTAGCGGTGATGAGCTAAACCTGGGGCTAACCCTGAGCAGAAGCTCACTGTACCAAAACAAGAAACAGGAACAAACAGAAAGTCCCACAGACGCGTTCCTTAAACTCCAGCTACAATATTTACATCCCACACCAGCCACCTGTGACAGTACAACTGTTAACCTGTAGGCCCCAGAATCACCCCACCTGGGAAATGAGGTGCATCGCTAATGGAGAAGCCAGAGGGCCTATAATTGATCTCTGAGGAACGCCGGAGAATAACAATTGCCTTGTTGATTCCCCACCCTCTGGAAGAGGCATACAGAGTCTAATGGGATGTGATTTGTGTGTTATTGTCTGTGCAGGACCTATTAATTAATACTGAAAAGGTATTTTATTGTTTTATTACCACACCCTCTGAGAATAGGTGAATAATGGAGCTCAGGTGAGGGGAAGATATAATCAACCCCACAGCCCAAGCTAATTACAGACAGCTCCAATCTACCACATGGCTTTGCCAGAAGGAGAACGTGTCGCGTGTGGTCTGCTGCCTATTATACAGCCGCAAGTAAACAAGTAAGTAAACAAGCAGCAGCTCGGCTCGTCTTCAGTCTTCCCAGGTTCACTCATGTCACTTCACTGCTGCGCTCCCTTCACTGGCTTCCTGTAGCTGCCCGGATCAGATTTAAATCTCGCTGGCTGGCCTACAAAGCCAAGACTGGACCAGCCCCTCCCTCCTTATGGCACAGATTAAGAGTCCGCCTGGACCTCGAGCTTCAAGCTCAGCTCGGCTTGACCCGCCATCCACCGAGATGCATGGAAGACAAGCATCCAGACTCTTCTCTGTCCGGAGCCCAGATGGTGGAACGAACTTCCACTGGCTGTCCGAACAGCAGAACACTCATAGAGACATTAACCTCACCTCTCTAGGTATGAGTGCTGGGTCGGGGTTCCCAGGTAGTGCTCCCAGGTATCTTCTTTTCCAGACGTTCTTCCTTCTTCTTAGCTAGTGTGTCTTCAGCCTGAGGTCATGGACTGCTGCCCTCACATTCTCCTGTAGGGTTTTCTGATACACCTTCGCATTCACTGTTCCCTCAATGATCGGAAGATGTCCAGGCCCAGTGACACCAAAGCAGCTCCATCCATGATGCTGCATCCACCATGCTGGGATGTGGTTTTAATGTTGGAGTTCACATTGTACATTTGAGCTCAAAAGATTCACTTTTTTGTCTCCTATGTCCATAAACCATTTTCCCAGAAGTATTGTGGAACATCCAGGTGGTCTTGGGCAAACTCGAGATGGACCACTGTGTTATGTCCTTCCATGAACACTATCTTGGGTTTTGATTTTGTAGAATCTGCTGAAGGTATTTTGCTGTTAACTTTCCTTAACCCAGTTTTACCATTCGGCTCCCGTAGAGTCATTAACACAGGAGATGTTCCTCAGTGTGCTCAGTGACGGACATGAAACGCACTCGTGTAGTTACACTGTCTTTGTCTGTGATGCAGATAAACCGTCAGACCACACTCCGCTATTAGTAATCAATGCAGGAATCCACATAATTCCAAAGGCTTACTTAAATTTCTCTGCAACTGTGTGATACGGAATGTGAATTTATCTTGGGAATATCGCCGCAGATAGACGGTCTTCCAAGGAGAGAGAGAGCAAAAGACAGATAGTGTGAGAGGGCTGATTGTACGCCTGGGCCCTGCCTCACAAAGGCCTCTCTGTGAACTTGGCTGGCAAAGGGGACAGGCCGCTTCTGTTTAGTGTCATTTGGACCAACAACAATAAGCATCTAAATGAGATCCCGAATGGGCCCCCGTGGCAATTAGTGGACAGAGAGGAACACGGTGTCCACCTCATTCACACAGCCAACAAAGGCGGGAGGGCTGCTTATGGGCGAGTACGAGGGTCACTAATGCGAAATAATTCCTGGAAAATCCACAAACCATCCCTATCAGGTACCAGCAGATGATGTGAAAATTGGCACCATCTGTCCACAAAGTGCTCTCTGAAACAACGTGGTGGGACTGTGTTGCTCTGGACTGACTTACGTACCACATTATTTGTCTCAAAGGCCATCCAGCTGGATCGCCGTCCTTCTGCAGCTTACATTCACAGCAACGGGGCGCTAAGACCGTGTCAGCTAGCTGCTCGGCATTCAAAGCCAGTGTTCAATAGTCCCAAGGGACCCATCGCCAAGCAGCCTCAGACTACTTTGCTTAATCCAATTCATCAAGCGAGAGAGGCGAGACAATTTACCTTTCCGTGTGTACAGCTTTTTGCACTCATACAAGCTCCCGCAGACTTTGACTACTGGCTCCTGATAATTAACAGAGCAGAAGCACTCTGTCATGCAAGCGGTTAGCCTGTTAGCGGGGCGTCATTGGCACAACCCGAAGGATATGGCAGCGACAGGGCAGGCTGGAGAGACCGGTATGGCGGATATTCTTCTCTCTTTCGCTCTGAGCTGGGTTTAAACGACTGGCAGGCCCAATCTACGGTCAACAGGGTAGCTGCAAGGCAGCACAGCAAATCTCGTTTGATGAAGTAGGGTCAAAGTGAATGACAAGGAGGACAGAAAAGGGAGGCAGATAATGAAAGAGATGGGACGACTTGGCTAGGCTAACTAGGGAAATGGTGAATGGTGGCAGAGATTAAATGTGAGTGCAGGGAGGTGGAAAGGAAGAGGAGAGAAATTATTAATGGAAAAAAGAGGGGGAGATACGAGAGAAAGAGGGAAGGAGGGAGAGAGAGACTGAAAGCAGGAGAGGATATGGATATGAGGGGGACTAGAGAAGTGGAGAAGAGCAGAAATGAAAACAACCAATGTCCATGAGGAACAAGATCCAGCACATTTTTGCTTTGTGTCCAATTTAAGGCAGGCCGTGCTAACAGGCCAAGCGCTAGCGTCTCTTCCTCGGAATAACCACGGCCTGGCACGCCAAGCCTGAGCTACAGTCGGGAGAAAGAAAACGTCTGCACACAAAATGGATGGCAAATTCAAACAATGCGTATCCACTCAAAACAGATAACGGAGGAAGTGGCTCCAGCGGTTCTGTACTGCTGTGGAACATATGGTGCCAAGATCCTTCAATCTATTCAGTTCCCTGGAAGCAAACAGCCACTCCACCAAGGTCAACGACTCCACTGTGTTATAGGTTGTTGACTGCAGATGGAGGACAGGTAGTCATTTTCGACACAGGCCAATCTATCAAAAGCTCTCAAAACGCTCACCACAGGCAGCTCGGTCGCCTCACTATTAGAAAGGCTTGGGTTTATTCCTGGCTGGGTTCTACGGGGTGCTCTCTGTGTGGAGCATGCATGTTCTCTACCCTGTCTGTGTGGGTTCCTCTTACAGACATGCAGTCAGGTGAACAGGAGATGCTAAATTACTCCTAGGGGTGTATGTATGTGTGTGAATGGTTCTTCCTAACATAAACATCACCTCCAGGGCATGTAGTGATTTTCTGCTTGTACAGGCTCCTCACCTCCATCTCTCCATCCATTCTTTGATATACTTCCATCTGGATTTTGCACATCATCAGAATCATGTGGCTGCATACAACCTACTGGAATCATAATGGAATGTATTCTTTTTGGTACCAGGATACAATTACAGAAGACCTCCGGGTTCTATGTTAGAGTACTTGACCATATGAACTCAGATTACAGTTGGGATATGTGTTAAAAGGAGCTGTGGTCCAGCCACGCCTGCTGCTCATGGTACAATGGCATTTTCAGAGTTCTCAAAACAAGTCTGAAGTCGACTGCATATGATAAATCTGCAGCCCTGTTGCAGTTGCTGTTCTACATTTCCTTAACAACGATGTTAATCAGGTAAATGACACTAAAGCCCATCCTTACATCATCCATAACCCCCTGATTTGCCTCCTGAGTCAGTCTCCACCGCATAATCAGAACTGCAGAGAGGATCACTGGATGCAGTCTGTCAATGCTTCACCACATCTCCAACAGCAAGGTAGTGAACTAGCAAGCAAATCACAGCTGACCCCTCTCATCCTGGACCTTTCCCCAACACCTCCCTCTGGTAGAAGACTTAGGGCCATCAGGAGATTTCATGACCTGAACTGAAGGTCTTTCGGAACAGCTTTCGCACCACCTAAACAGCTGTAGCCTCTCAGAGTTCTCATTACTGCCCAGGCCTGGTCCTGGAAATGCACCACCCGGAACAGTTTGGCTCGAACCACTGTCCATACATGATGCAAGTAATGAAGGTCTTCAAGGGGCATCTGAACAGAACCAGGTGTGTCAGATATGAACTCAAGGGTGGTAGACCTCCAGGAGCAGGACTGGATACCCCTGCTGTCAAACATGCAAAAGGGGGCTTCATAGGGCGCTGGCAAAGGTTAGCATTATTGGAGAGATGTTTTGTATGGGTTAATTCTAGACAGCCCCTCCCTGGCAGTTTAGGTTCAACACTGGACATTTAAAAGAGATATTTGATAAGGCATTTATTATCATAATAATCCATGCTATATTGCACCCCAGTGCTAATCCAGGTAGACTTACCGCCTTACAATGCTTTTGTATTGGCATTTTAAAAAATATGCATGATATAATAGTGCGTCCGTATTCGGTATATATACACACACACCACATATTAACAGGCAATCTGAATGATTGTGATGCTGCATTCAGACCTATTGGCGTCAGCACATCCATACACAGCTGGAGCTCTACGAGGTATCGCCTTCATATGAACCACTAGAACACAGAGACAGCAGCTCATCACAGGACCGACTACAGACATGCAGACTAAAACCCCTGTGGGTAAGCAAATACGCACAAAGAGCAGCATGATTAGAAATGAAAGGGCATAATTACGGATCCTCAGTGTTTAGTCTGCTGTTAATGCTGTATTGAGAAAGCAGCAGAGCCATAAAACAGGCCAGTGTTCCCTTAATAACGGAGAATATAACGCTCTCCTGCTAACGTCTCCAGGGTTCTCAGCCCAACTCTTGTAGATGAAGCATAAAGGAGCTCCTATCACACTGTATTAATTACACAGGCTCTTATTATCCCGCGGATAGCGAACCTAGACTGTCTGTAAGATGCCAACAGACGGCTGTGCCATACAGCAAGTGAAGGAGCACTGCAAGTCCACAGATAGATTCATCCTTTAATCTAGAAGGAATGAACAGGAATGAAACCGTCTGGGTAGGTTTGACATTGTGAAACACTGAAAGGTTGTGACGCCATACTGAGAGACAGACTTCTGTTTGTGTAGCTCAATAAATATTGATCATATCAGTCTAAATTTATAATCAGGTATTGATCCTGGTCACCTTTATCTTCCTTCCCAACACACCTGCACTCCCACACCTCCTCCTGGGTTCTTTAAATGATGAGTGTATATTAATCTCCACTTAATTCAATTACACGGGACTAATTCTGAATTATGTAGTTGCCCAGTATTCTACAAGTATTGAAGGTATCCATGACATGTGCAGAAAGGTGTACTGTCTGTATTGTGATGTCAGTTTATAACAACAACAACAACAACAACAACGTCACGTTACCCAGTCCTAATTTTAAGTCGAATTACAATTTATCACACAGCCTTGGAATACCCCACAGTAACATTATGTACCATCCTCTGTAAAGAGTGTGTTAGTGAAACTGACATTACTGCTGGGACCCTCTGGGTTTTTCTTACTGCAGAGAAACAGGAATGTATCCCCCACAGTTTGGTGGTTTCTCCAGTGGCCCAAACCCCCTATTAGGGGAGTGAAGTCGAGTATCTGGCGCTGAAGGCAGTAGAATTTAAACCTGTTTTTGGTGTTTGGACCAGACCACTACAATCACCACAGTGCAGGCTTGGTTCTGACTCAGCGGTGACCTGCTGACACATGTTTGGCTGATGAACTAATGTCTGAGGGAGTGAAAGTGGACTGATAGCAGCTGAAACTGAGTCTGTTCTGCAGTGTTTGGGACTGTAGTGTTGCAGTTAGCAGACCCTGCTACAATGAAGGGAATATCTGAGACAGCGAAAAGAGAGAATGCTCTGTGTTTGCTGATGTGTAGCTGTTACTGAAACATCACGGTGAAAGCCACGGTGGCTTAAAATGTACACAGAGAAATACAGCCAGTGGAACATGACTGCGGCACTGCAGTAACGTGGTCATCATCACAGTCCTAACAAAACCTAAAATTTAAAGGGGATTCCAGTCGATTTTACCAACATCTAAGGAGATGTCTGTCGGTGTCTGAGCAGCTTGACACCTCAGAGGGCTCAATCAGAGAAATCTGCGCACCTCCCTCTTAAACAAAGGAACACAAACAGACTTCGGACCAAGTCAACATGCTCCTCATCACCGGCGCTCTTCAAAAGAGATCCATGGCTCATGACAGAGACCAGACCGTCACAGACTGACGCTAATTAAGGCTAACAGAACCTCCGCGTTAGCAGTCCTGCCATAGAGGCGGTGCACATACGCGGTGGGGAGCAGAAGCACATCAGAGCCCAAAGAGAGAAGTAATTATAAGACAGTCTAAATTTAGCATGACGAGCACAATGCTGTGGCCGTTTGACATGACTGGCCCCTTTAACGACCATCTTCAGTAACATACTCTTCCTCCTCATCCCTCCTTCTCTCTCCTCCTCTCTCTCTTTCCCCCAACTCTCTCCTCACCGCCTAAGGGGGCTGAGGCACATCCCTCTGCTGTTCATGCGGCCTCTTATCAGACATGCCTGTCTCATCAGATCAAAGTTTACAGAGTGAAAGTGCAATCACACAGGCCACGCCGAAGACCCCAAACAGTTCTGAGAACAGGACGGGTCCAGACGGGGGCGGGCAACGGGACCACAGTTTACCATTATCAGGGTCAGTTCCATCATAATACACGTCACACGACCAGCGGTTCCGGAAACCTAACCCACCACCTGTTTCATCCTAGAGAGGAGTAAGTAATCACTCCCATCAGCCAGCACTGAATAAAGACCGACTGAGGCAGTGCAGGGTTTCACCAGCCCTTATTACACCTGAGACTAACTACACATACTAAAACTACACACTCTGACAGTCTGTGAATTTTGGATGTACAGTGTGTGAAAAAGCAGGAAATCATAATATTGTATATTCTGACTTACATTAGAAGTATGTTTTTTACCTTTTCATATAATTATGAAAATTTTATTTTGGAGATACAAGGCGTATACTACTTAAAGTGTTACTTTAAATAAAAATTTAGTACATTTAAAAAAAGCTTTAGTTAACATGTAGTAATGCATTAACAGTGGTTACAAGGCGTTACTAATTACAACTGTTACATGTTTACTAACATTAGTGAACTTTTGTTAATGTATTACTTCATGTTAGTTTATCTACAATAATGTAAGTATTATATAATTTTTGTCCTACTTCTTGTTTGTTCTAACTCATCATATCATGTGTTGTGGACATTTCTTTAAACATAACTTGAAATGTCATCATCCATTCTTTAATCCACACCTTAACTTCAGCACATCAAAGCACTACACACATCCTGAAGAAAAAAATATCCAAAAGAGAAACAGGAGAATTTTCATTTTTTTATTATTTATTATACTGGTGTTTATTAGGAACTACATTAAAACAGGTTCATTTTAATGTTGTACAAACAGCTAAAAACTAAATCTGAGCAGAATATAAGAAGTGTTGGGGGAGACAACTGATACAACATATTACCGTGATGCTTTGCAAGCCAATATCATATGCCGCACAGAAGCCAAGTATAGATATTTATAATGACAGTATTCTTCTGTATACTGGCCTATCCCATACTGCTGCAATAAACTCAACTTTCCTGAGATAAAAGACTGAAAACATTCTCTCACTAGATTAAAGAGATGTTGAGAATGTTTTACTTACATATATATATATATATATATATATATATATAATATATAACGCTATTCAACAGTATTTTTAAATAATTAAAATTAATGTAATATCGTATCATGACTTAGGTACTGTGATATCTTACTGCCTCTGGTGAGACCCACCCTAGAAGTCCACAAGAACCACAAACGGCCACACCTGCTCCAGCGCAGTAACGTTCTAAGGTGTTTTTAATGGGTTGGATCACATGCTCTAAGGCTAGGTCAGAGAGGGTGCAGCACGTCGGAGGCAGTTTGGTACCGCTACTGAACTCTGATCACCGATACAGATGAACCTGTGGTGTGTACACATAACCATGCAGCAGCCTCCCTGGCTGCAAAGGAGCTGAACGCTTAGCTCTTATCAGCACATCTCTGAGTGTCTGAATCTGCTGGAGTCAAATAAACATCACAGTTATACACACCATCAGCAGCAGCTGCTCACCTGCAGAGTCTTGGCTTAATGTGAGCACCAGGCTGCGAGACCTTGGCACTGATCTGAAAGGCACACCACAGGCAGCGATAAAGGACACGTTAGCAAGGCTACCAGGCAGCTATGGCTAAAGGCTAACCTTAGAGACCCCAAGAAACTAGCTGCCCTTCTAACCTCTCTTTAATGCTCGCTCCCTCAATAGCAACATGAACTCGAGTTAATTCAGACTCAGACTGAATGGTGCCTGAAAGATGTCTGACTTAGCCAGGCAGCTACAACTACTCAGTTATGGTTCTAGCTCTTCCCTTGTGGTGAGAAGGAGAAGAGGAGAGTCTGATGAGGTGAGTTACAGTTCTTACACCAGTGAAGAACAGTTTGGTGCCAAGCTGGCCGTGTGTGGACACCCTTGATATAGGGCATGGGTTTATACGGTGTGCTGTGAGCCCATATCTTTCAGTTGGCAGGCCTTGTTCTGTGATGCCTTGTAGAAGCAAAGACAGTGAACCTTAGCTAACAAGCTAGCTAGCTAGCTATCTATCTTAGTCAGTCTTTGTCTGAGAACAAGCCTGACCACCAGTATGGACTCGGACCAGGACGCCTTAATAACGGACTGGAACTGGAGTTCGAGCCCGTTTCACCCTCACCCTAAAGAAGGAGGCGTTCATTGAAGGTTAGCAGGTTCCATCTTTACCGTTGCTTCGGGGATTTGAAGGAGCATTTGGACCCGGAACAGATTTCACAAGCTGGTTCTTCATTCCAAAGAAACGGCTCAACCACAGAAACACAACACAGCTTTATTATATCTAACTCATTGGAAAGACCAGTTTAACCACCTTCTAAATTAAGAGCTGCTGAGGCACCTGAGATTTATCCAAGCACAGCCACACTCACACACCCAAAGCCTCTACTTTCCCAATCCACCAGTAACGCTTATCAGGTCTATCTTTAGAAAGCATAGAGGAAGTGTTCCGGGTCCTGGAATCCTGAGGTCCAATTTTCCTCATCATCAACATTCCATATAAACCAAGAAGACAGGTGCAGGTTCACTGGCGTACACCACCGCTGTACATCTGAACATCTGAACCATTTTTGGGTATCACAATATTATGTTTTGTGATGTCAATCACAGTATTGATTATTGATTAACAGTTTAATGTAATGGTTGGTGCAGACAGTCAATCATTTTGTGTTGTTTTTTCCTCAGCTGCTAGATAGCAGTGCTGTAACCCAACTTCAACCGTGAAGGCGCACTGCTAGCGTTAGCATCAGAAAACCTAGGCCACCATCTCCTTGACTACTCTTTTTCCTCTCCAGCTTAAATAAAAAATCTACTGTACTTTGATACAGTACCTAAAGCTATCACCATGGCAATGTTAGCTTGGCTTCATCCTGTCATATATATAGCAACATATACATGTTGCTATGACAGCATGAAGCAGTTAATAAACAAAACAATGGTCAAACATCCCATCAGCTCCTGCTGTGCTATGCGGTTTTGCATTTGCCAGTGACATCACTGACCGTGGTAATTTACTGGCTGTCTATAATTGGTCTGTTGGTAAGGTTGGTCTTTAAGTCACTCAGTGTTCCAGATGTACTGACGATTTTCCCCTTTAACAATAAGACATCACCATCACCGCAACACCCACTCCTGGGCACTTCAGGTCACTAGGCTTGTTCGTGGTTCTGCATACAGCCCAGCGTTACATGGATGAGAATCTAGAATAACATCCATAACGTCAAAACAAAGAAAGACCCAGAACCGACTCTAATTAACACGGCTAAGAATGTACATCCTGGATGAGTAATGCTGCCAGTCTGGCCTCATGAGTAACATCAGCCTTCGTTTAGCGCAGGGCAGAGGAAGCCCGGAGGCCCAGTTGCCCTGTTTTGATTCCCACTGGGATGTGTAATGTGAGCTAGATTAAGTCTGTCGCTGACTGTTTGAACTCTATCCAGAACTTTAATAGCCTGAGACCGGCACGTTAAGTCGAGGCTTGATAATGCGTCAAAGCACGCTCGTAAACGAGGCTGTAAGTGTGAACGTTTTACTGGCCGCCTGTGGCCAAACCGATATTTGACTCCAAATCTGATCTGCTTCCTAATTCCGCTCTCTGTGCAGCTAGTAAACGGTTTTACAGTACCGATGATATCCACAGTAACCTCAGAGAAGCATACACGGATGTAACTGATCACGATGATGAAAAAGTCATATTGTCTGGCTAAAACTGAAATGAAATATGACAGAGTGTGTATATCACATGACACTGGTATAAACACTATACTCTGCAGCCAGCCCTGAAATATTCAGTTAGCGTTCTCCTCCAGCGCTCCTCCAGCGCTCCTCCAGCGCTCCTCCAGCGCTCCTCCAGCGCTCCTCCAGCGCTCCTCCAGCGCTCCTCCAGCGCTCCTCCGCTGTCCAGTGACGCTGCGTCACAGCTGGAAAAGATGCAGGGGTTAGCTTCACATGACTTGTGGCCTGGTGGCATTGTGCGACTGGGGGAGCTCTAACCAGTGGGTGGAACTGCATACGGCTAATTAGGATAATTATACGCTTATAAGCCAAACTGAGGCACATTTTATCCGGATTTCATTCCCCACTATTTTTGGTTATGACCTCATCGGTCGCTCTGGACACGTCTAGCATTTCCTACATATTAGTCATTCCCTAAACCGAATCAGTGTATTAATAATCATCCTGCATTATAACGGATTATATGTTTCTGAATTCCAGGATTCCAGACTTTGGAACTGTACTGAACGAGCACAGCCCCACCTCCCCGTTATGAGGCGGAGGGGAGAGCAGGTGTCCCCACAGACTGTGCCTGTAATGATGTCTGCAGGGCTCTGAGGGAGAGAGCTCCGGCTCCAGAGCCTCCTTAATCAGCCAGCTTAAACCAAGACTGCAGGGAACGCTTGATTAGAACTCCTGCTCCTCTCTTCCGAGCGTCCTCCCGGTTTTTCCAGCTTCTCACTCTCACTCCATCCATCCTCCTCTCTCTCTCTCTCTCTCCCCCTCTCTCCCTTTTCTCACTCATTCCCTTTCTCTCTCTCTCTCTCTCTCTCTTTCCCTTTTCTCACTCATTCCCTTTCTCTCTCTCTCTCTCTCTTTCCCTATCTCCCTCTCTCGGAACCCACATATCACAAATCTTAATCTTGCTTGAAGTTCCTACACATTTTCCATTTCAAATTTCCATACTTTT